>JAJIBD010007172.1:5000-58066 GCA_021461705.1 Cryptotis parvus | reverse complement strand
AAGGGTCGCGCAAGATGGCGGCGCCCAAAGCGCCGCCGAGGCGCGTAGCGGAGGATGTCGCTGGCGGCGCTGGCTGCGGGCGCTCGGCTGGGGCGGCGGCGGCTGAGCGGGCCGGGCCGAGGCCGCTGGGAAGCGGCGGGGCGCTCCCGGGGCCGGCGGGGAGGCGGCGGAGGCCGAGGCGGCGGCGCCCGTGCTGCAGTACGTGGGCGAGCGCGCAGCGCGCGTGGACCGCGTCTTCGTGTGGGGCTTCAGCTTCTCGGGGCGCTGGGCGTGCCCAGCTTCGGTGCTGCCCCGCGCAGGGCCTGCGCCCCGCCGCATCCAGCCGGTGCCCTACCGCCTGGAGCTGGAGCAGAAGGTGCGCCCCAGGGAGGCCGGTGCACGGGCCGGTGGGCTCCGGCCTGGGGCTCTGCAAGTGCTGATGCTCGCGGGCGGAGAACCCGGGGCCGCTGTTGCTAACAGCCGTCCCTGGCCGGTGGGAGCAAGAGGGAAGGCCGGCCCGGAGGTCTTGGGGGGCTTCGCCTGCAAAGCGGGGAGCTGCCGGACACGGCTCCCCCGAGGGTCGCTCCCCGTGTGGGGCTGGCGAGCGGAATTGGGGGTCCGGGGAGGGGGAATCTGAGATTTTGATTGGTTGGTTTGGGGGGCCACACCTAGCTGTGCTCAGGACTCCTGGCTCTGCACTCAGGGGTCACTCCTGGCGGGACTCAGGGGACCCTATGGGATGCTGAGAATTGAATCTGGCCTGCTGCATACAAGGCAAACACTCTCCCCGCTGTATTATTCGGTCCAGCCCTTGTCTTAATTGTAATGAAGAAAATTACCAGCACTGTGGGAGTATTCCAAATGATTTAGTAAACGTCGGGTCAGATGCAGCTGTGCATGCCTGAGGACCTGGGGCATGCTGCTGACAATAAAGGACCAAGAGGGGCCGGGAACTTTATTCTCCTTGAGGATTCTCCTGAGACCTGCCAGGGTTTATTGAGAACCTTCGGCCACTTTTTTAATTATTTTATTACACTACCTTTATTATTATTTTTTTTTGCTTTTTTTTTTTTTTTTTTGGTCACACCCTGCAATGCTCAGGGGTTTCTCCTGGCTCTGCACTCAGGAATCACTCCTGGCGGTGCTCGGGGGACCATATGGGATGCTGGGGATCGAACCTGGGCCGGCACAGGCCGGCTGCGTGCAAGGCAAACGCCCTACCCGCTGGGCTATCACTCCAGCCCCTATTTTATTACACTACCTTTAGATATACAATTACAAGATGCTCATGTTTGAGTTTTGGTTCTACAGTGTTCCAACACCCATCCTTCCACCCCTGCCCATCTCCCATCACCAATGTCCCCACCTCACTCCCCCCTTCCCCCAGCCTGCCTCCATGGCGGATTCTGTATCTTCTCTCTCTCTCTCTCTCTCTCTCTCTCTCTCTCTCTCTCTCTCTCTCTCTCTCTCTCTCTCTCCTCCTCTCCCCCCTCCCCCTCTCTCCTCACTTCCCTTTCTTACACATTGTGGATTGTATATTCTAGGACATGATTGGTTCCACTAGTTTCTTTTTTCTTTTTTCTTTTTTTTTTTTTTTTTTTTTTTTGCTTTTTGGGTCACACCCGGCAATGCTCAGGGTTTTCTCCTGGCTCTGCACTCAGGAATTACTCCTGGCGGTGCTCGGGGGACCATATGGGATGCGCGGGGATTGAACCCGGCCGGTGCAGGCCAGCCGCGTGCAAGGCAAACGCCCTACCCGCTGGGCTATCGCTCCGGCCCCCACTAGTTTCTTGTACCACACATTGGCTGCGTGACTCGGGAGCCTCATGCTCAGCTGAGCTAGGGGGGAGAGCCAGATGCCAGCTCTTCCGATTGTGTCTGAGTCTCTGCATGATACGGCTGGTTGCCCTGGGGCAGTTCTTGGGCGGATCTGCCACTATTTTTTATTCACACCCAAGCATGCCCAGGGCTTACTCTAGGCTCTGCACTGAGATAACTCCTGGAGGGTAGGGTGGAGGCTAACGGGACCATATGGGGTTCTGAGGAATCCAAAGGGGTTGGAAGCATGCAAGGCTAGTGTCTTCCCCTTTCTGCTATCTCTCCAGTCCTGCCATTGTTACTTTTAGGACAGATTTTTTTCTATCAGTGACTGCTACTGGTAGTAATTATAGTACTATCATTTGATAGTAATCACTTGATCACTAGACATCCCGTTATTCATCGATTTGCTCGTGCGGGTGTCAGTAACATTTCCATTTGACCCTATCACGTGCCAGTGTAGCCCGATGGCATCTGGTTGCTTCAGGATTACGAAGAGCCTCAAACCGTTCGTTCAGGGTCTTGACGAAGAAGTCTGACCATCTTGTAGGTGGGCGGCCACGTGATCTTTTGACATCCTGTGGGATCCAGTTGATAACGGCTCTAGTCCAGCGATCATCTCCAAATCGCATTACATGTCCAGCCCATCTGATTTTCGATGCCTTGGCAAACGAGACAGCGTCCCTGACACTGGATTGTTGGCGGGGGTTGGAACTCCGATTCCTTCTCTCACTTGAGTGAGGCGTGATATTCCCAGCATAGCTCTTTTGATTCCTCTTTGGGAGACCCGAATAGCATTCTCATCCTGCTTTTGTAGGGCCCAGGTCTCTGAGGCATATGTTAATGCAGGGAGAACGGTGGAGTTGAAGAGATGTGCCCGGAGTTGGAGGTTTTTTTGTCCTTTTAGCTATTTCTTCGATACTCTTGAAGGCATTCCATGCCGCTCTCTTCCTCCTGTGCAGCTCAGGTTTTAGGTCGTTTATCATGTTTTTTTTTTCACAGTAGGACATAATACATAAAACAACAGGAATCAGGTTCTGCTCACTGTAAGTACAGTAGCTGAATGAGTATTGTTTAACAGTTTATCATTCGTTTGTTCGTTCATTCATTCATTTTTGATTTTTGGGGTCACACCCGGCAATGCCCAGGGGGGTTACTCCTGGCTCTGCACTCAGGAATTACTCCCGGCAGTGCTCAGGGGACCATTTGGGATACTGAGGATCGAACCAGGGTCGGCCGCATGCAAGGCAAACGCCCTACCCGCTGGACTATCGCTCCGGCCCTTGTTTAACAGTTTAAAAAAAAATATTATCAGCGCTGGAGAAATAGTACAGTGGACTATACAATCACTTGTCTTGCATGCACCCAAACTGGATTTGATCCCTGGCATCCCACATGGTATCCCAAGCACCTTCAGGAGTAATAATTCTTTTTTTGGGGTCACACCCGGCAATGCTCAGGGGTTTCTTCTGGCTCTGCACTTAGGGAATTACTCCTGGCGGTGCTTGGGGGACCATATGGGATGCCGGGATCGAACCCAGGCCTGCATGGTTCAGGAGTAATTCTTGAGTGCAGGGTCAGGAGTAACCCCTGAGTATTGCTGGGTGTGACTCATACTCAAAAATAGGGCTGGAGTGATAGTACAGTGGGTAGGGCGTTAGCCTTGCGTGCAGCCAACACAGGATTAGTCCCTGGCGTGTATAGGGTCCCCTGAGCACTGGCAGAAGTGATTCCTGAGCATTGCCGGGGGTAGCCTCAAGGCCGCCAACACAGAACAGTGTTCCTGGCCATCCTGTGCTCGCTCACGTTGCTGAATGTTTGCTGGGAACTCTTGCTGCAGATCTCCTCTGCTGCCTGTGGCTATGGGTTCACGTTGCTGTCTTCGAAAACCAAGGATGTCACCAAAGTCTGGGGCATGGGCCTCAACAAAGACTCCCAGCTCGGGTTCCAGGGGAGCCGGAAGGATAAAGGTGAGTCTTGGCCCAGCTGCATGTCCTGGGCTGGTCTGAGGAAACGCCCTTTGATTGACAAGAATAAGTTCACATAAATCTAACCCTGCTCTGTGGAACTCTCATGCTGGGTTTATCTTTATTTATCTGTTTTGGAGCCACATCCAGCAATGCTCAGAGTTTACTCCTGGCTCTGCACTCAGGAATCACTCCTGGTGGGGCTTGGGGGCCCCTCCGGGATGCTGGGAATTGAACCCAGTTATTTCATGTGCAAAGAAAACGCCCTCCTGGGGGGCGGAGCAATAGCACAGCAGATAGGGTGTTTGCCTTGCATGCACCTGAGTTGATCTGGCTTCCCATATGGTCCCCCCAGCACCACCAGGAGTAATTCCTGAGCGAAAAGAGCCAGGAGTACCCTCTGAGCATTGCTGGTGTGACCCAAAAAAGCGCAAAAAAAACAACCCAAACCGCCTCTTTGCCCTCCTCAGGTCCCTACGCTTGTTTGTTTTAAAACCTTTTGAGCTTGTAGGTAAAATGGCAAGCACTGATAAGTAAGGACGTTTCTTTTTGGCCCCAGAGAAGTGATCTTTCTTCCCAGCTTTGGGTCAGAACAGAGCTTACTCCAAGGTCTTGCTTCCAGAACATTATACAGGACACTTACTTGTCCCATGTTAAAGCCAAAGTGATCTCTTTTCCTGGTACCATCTAGTCCCACTTTGGAACCCTCCTTTTTTGGGATGAGAGGAATTAGAATCAATCTAAAGACAGTTGAGTTTTTTTTTTTTTTGGGGGGGTCCACACCCTGCAATGCTCAGGGGTTTCTCCTGGTTCTGCACTCAGGAATTATTCCTGGCAGTGCTCGGGAACCATATGGGATGCCGGGATTGAACCCGGCCGGCACAGACCGGCGCGTGCAAGGCAAATGCCCTACCTGCTGGGCTATCGCTTTGGCCCCCGACAACTGAGTTTTTAGTTTAGGAACTATGATGGAAGTCCATGGGTAACTAATTCACCAATGTGTAGTCTTAGCTGCCCATCTGTGTGTATACAAAAATCAGCATGTGTTAGAGGCTTAGAGGAAGGGGAGAAACAATCCCTCATTGGCAATACAAAACCCAGAGCTAGCAAGTAGGGGAGCAATCCAACACTCACGGGTTACTCCTGGCTCTGTACTTGGGAATTACTCCTGGTGGGGCTCGGGATGCCTATGGGATGCTGGGGTTCAAGCTCAGGCTGACCACATGCAAGGGTGCAAGGCAAGCACCTTACTGCTGTACTATTGTCCTGGCCCCAGAAATCCCGTTGTTTGCTATAGAGTTTTCCAGTCTAGACTTTGCTGAATGAGCCCTCTGTGTCTCACTGGTGAGTTGTTGAGTTTCTGCTCGCATGTGGGGCGCCTCTGGGAAGCCCCTGCATGGTTTCTGGGCCAAGTCTCATTCGTCAGGTGTGACTATACCAGGCTGCAGAGCAAGGAGCTGAGAACTGACTCCTGATCAGGGTCAGGGGCAGATTCCCTGAGCGTGGGAAAGGCCACCTCTCTGAGGTGTGGGGCCCACTCAGTTTCATGCGGATAATATTGAATCCCCAGTGGCTGAAAGTGATTTTCCCCAGATGACTTGTGGGGTAAAAATCAGCCCTGATGCCTGCTGGAACAGTGCAGAGGCTTAGAGACCTGCCTTGCAAGCACCTGGTCACAAGTTCAAATCCCTGGTGTCCCACATGTTGCTCTACAGGAGCCTGACAGCTCTGCTATCTGCACTGCAACCGTTTGGGTTTTGGGGCCTCTCTCTCTCTCTTTTTTTTTTTAATGAGAGAATTGTGGGGTTGGGAATGTACATGTCAGATGGAAGCAGTTTAGTTCTTTTTTATTTATTTATTTATTTATTTTTTGCTTTTTGGGTCACACCCGGCGATGCTCAGGGGTTACTCCTGGCTCTGCGCTCAGGAGTTACTCCTGGCGGTGCTCGGGGACCATATGGGATGCCGGGATCGAACCCGGGCCTGCATGAGCCGGCCGTGTATAAGGCAAACACCCTACCCGCTGGGCTATAGCTCCGGCCCCAATTTGGGCCTCTCTTGACTGTGCTCAGGGGACCTTAAGTATTGCCGGGATTTGGAACCAGGGTCAGCTACGTGCAAGGCAAGCCTGTTAACCCTGGGCAGAGGAGCAGGCACGGACAATCCACATTAGGAACATTCTGGAGAGGCTGGGGTGATAGGACAGCAGACAGGGCTTTTTGCCTTGCATTTGACCCTGTCACCCCATGTGGTCCCCAAACCTATCAGGGGTAATCTCTGAGCGCAGAGCCGGGAGTAAGTAAGCCCCGGCGCCACCCAGTATGGCCCCCATTGAGAATTCTCAATCTGGCTGTTAAGGCCTCAAGGGTACCCCTTCTCTGGTCTCTTCAGGATTGGTGGAAGCCATCCTGTTCTTTCTGTTGTGGGGCCAAGGGTCAGAGCTAGGTCACATGCCTGTGGGACTTGTGGCACACCCGGGCCCCAGGACAATAAAGCTCTTCAAAGCCAGTTCTAGAAAACTTGCCTTGCTGACCGCATGCAGTGTTGACGCTCTCCGAGGTGAATGGACAGCCTGTTTGCTCAGGGTAGAAGCTCGAGTGAGCGCGGCCTGTGTGTGAAACCCCCTGGAGGGAGGTCAGGGCTTACTCCCGAGTGGCTCAGGGGTCACTCCCGGCAGGACTCAGAAGGCCATATGTGGTCTAGGGGCTGAACCCAGGTTGGAGGTCACATGCTGTTGCCCATTTGTATTTGCTTGCCTTGGCCTCCGGCTTTGATCTCTAGCACTCCGTATGGTCCCCCGGAGCCCTGCCAGTAGTGATCCCTGAGTGCTGAGCCTGGGCTAAGTCCAAAACAACAAAACCAATTTTTTGCGGGGTACGGTGGAGCTAGCTCAGGGGCTGGAGTGTGTGCCTGGCCTGTGGGGTTTTACCCCAGCATTGCACGGCTCCCCTAGCTCCTCGGGAGTGGCCCTGGTGAACCCACCTGGCCCCTACCACTGTCAGGCCTGAGCACCAGGTGGTCAGTTCCAAATGTCAGGATTGTCCCCGAGCACCGCAGGGGTGGCCACCCCCACACCTTACTGAGAAGGTATGACCGGGTCAGAGGTGACTCGGGAGAGATTGCTGTGGTCAGGCCCGCGTGCTGCTCGGGGCAGTGTGGGCAGTGGGTGGAACAGGGCCCCAGCATGTGCCTGCCACGAGGAAGGCATTGTCCAGCCCAGGAGGGGCCCTGTCCCTGTCTGCTTCCTTCCAGCGGGGCTACGAGTACATCCTGGAGCCAGCACCTGTGCCTCTGCCGCTGGAGCGGCCGCAGGAAACGCTGGTGCTGCAGGTGGCCTGCGGCCGGGCGCACTCACTGGTGCTGACTGACCACGAAGGAGGTGAGCGGTCTGGCGGGACGGCAGGGCGCTGGGCTGGGCCCCACTGACCGTGAGCCGTGCTTTTCCTAGGTTGGCCCTGGAGCTCCGTGTTGGGCTCGCTGCCGTCCCGTGTGACCGTGGGCTCGGCGTCTCATCCGGTGCTGCCCCGTCCCTGGGCGTCTTGGCGCAGCCGGACACAGACGCCTGCTTGTCCCCCTCCCTCGGGCTGGGTGGGACTGTGGGAGAGCAAGCACCCAGGTGGCCTCCCCCGAGTCCTGCCGTTGGGGTCACGGCCGCCTCCAGCTGACTTGGTTTGCTTCTCAGTCCTCAGCATGGGAAACAATTCCTACGGGCAGTGCGGACGGACGGTTGTGGAGGGCGAAGTGTACAGGTAAGTCCCCACAGCCCTCTCCTCCCTGTCAGACCCCAGCAGCCTGGCCTTTTTCTTTCCCTGGGGCTCCGGGTCACATCTAGTTGGGGCTACTCCGTGCTCTGTGCTCAGGGTCGCTCCCGGTGCTGGGGACCCGTCCCCAGCCGCCTGCAGGCACAGCCGGACTCAGCCCATTGGTTAGCTGAGCTGTCTGCCTCTCCCTGTTCCCCATCCTGAGGGGAACTGCGGGTCTCAGCAGGGAGGCCCAGATTGCCCTAACCCTTAGCAAGAAGGCCAGAACAATCTAGTCTTAGAAGCTTAGCAAGGCCCCGGCCTTGCATATTTTTTTTGCCTTGCATTTGTGCTTAGTTTATCTATCTATGTATCTATGTATCTATGTATCTATGTATCTATGTATCTATGTATCTATCTATGTATCTATGTATCTATGTATCTATCTATGTATCTATGTATCTATCTATGTATCTATGTATCTATGTATCTATCTATGTATCTATGTATCTATGTATCTATCTATGTATCTATGTATCTATCTATCTATGTATCTATCTATCTATGTATCTATCTATCTATCTATCTATCTATCTATCTATCTATCTATCTATCTATCTATCTATCTATCTATCTATCTATCTATCTATCTATCTATCTATCTATCTATCTATCTATCTACCTATCTACCTACCTACCTACCTACCTACCTACCTACCTACCTACCTACCTACCTACCTACCTACCTACCTACTTATTTATTTATTTTTATTTTTGGGTCATACCCGGTCGGCCATGTGCAAGTCAAATGCCCTACCCACTGTGCTATCGCTTCAGCCCCCTGCATTTGTGCTTAGAAACTTAGCAAGGGCGCGGCCAGGTGGGGCCCCCTCGAGCCTCAGAAAAGTCCCTTCTGCCTCAAAGGATGTCAGCGATGCTCAGCACCAGCCTTAGCTGGAAAGAAGCCATGGACAGCAGGGAGGGCGCTGGCCTTGCTGCAGCCCACCCTGGTTCGATCCCGGCACCACTTATGGCCCCCAAGCCCACCAGGGTGATCCCTGTGTGCAGAGCCAGGAATAAGCTCTGAGCACTGCCGGGTGTGGCCCCCAAACCCAAAAAACAAATGAAGAAATAAGCCCCAGGCTGGCCCTGCCTGCCCTGCGTGCGTGTGCGTGCTTGGCGTGCTTGCGTGCGTGGCCGCCCTGAGCTCAGTCTCACCCCCGCCTCTTCTCCCTGATCTTTCACTGCAGTGAAAGTCACAAAGTGCATCGGATGCAGGACTTCGACGGCAGAGTGGTGCAGGTGGGCGGGGCGGTGGGCGGGGCGAGGGAGGGACGGGGCGGGGCCAGAGGGGTGCGGGCTGGGGTGGAAGGGGCAGGACTTAGAGGGCGGTGCAGGTGGGCGGGGCGGGCGGGCGGGGGCAAAGGGGCCAGAGAGGGGTGCGGGCTGGGGGTGGAGGGGCAGGTGCGGGGTGCAGGCTGGAGGGGTCGGAGGGGGCTGGGGCGGGGTGCAGACTGGGGGTTTGAGGGAACTTGGGGGCTTAGTGTAGGGAGGAGGCGGCCAGGAGGTGCCCCAGGGAGGCTGCGAGCAGGGCGTCTTCTCATCCCTAGGTGGCCTGTGGGCAGGACCACAGCCTGTTCCTGACCGACAGAGGGGAGGTGTGCGCGTGCGGCTGGGGGCCGACGGCCAGACTGGTGAGCCTCCCCCAGCACAGAGCCTGCAGGCTCCCTCCATGCCCTCTGACTCCCGGGCCACTCCCGGCAAAGCCGTCTGCATTCCCCTCTCTAAGAGGAGCTGGCTTCAGACGGGCTTGGAATGGCAGCCGGGATTCGATCTCCGGCATCCCATAGGGTCACCCCGCACTTCCAGGGAGTAATTCCTGAGTATAGAGCCAGGAGTAACCCCGAGCATTACCAAGTGTGACCCAGAAACAAAACAAGAAAAGAGAAGGAGTGGGAATAGCTTTAGCAGTCACCCATGATGTATTTTTTTTACCCATGTTATATTTTATCTTCTTTGCTTTAAATATTAGACTGAAGGCAAGCTTTTTTTTTGGGGGGTCACACCCGGCAATGCTCAGGGGTTTCTCCTGGCTCTGCACTCAGGAATTACTCCTGGCGGTGTTCGGGGAGCATATGGGATGCCAGGGATCGAACCCAGGCCGGCACAGGCCGGCACAGGCCGGCGCGCTGCAAGGCAAACGCCCTACCTGCTGGGCTATCGCTCCGCCCCCTTTTTTTTTTTTTTTGGGTCATACCTGGCAATGCTCAGTAGTTACTCCTGGCTCTGTGCTCAGAAATTACTCTGGGCAGTGCTCGGGAGACCTTCTGGGATGCCAGGGATCGAACCCGGTTGGCCGTATGCAAGGCAAACGCCCTCCCCGCTGTGCTATTGCTCCGGCCCCTGAAGGCAAGCTTTAAATTCACCTGTCGGGGTCAGAGAGTTGGCCCAAAGGGCCGGGTGCGTGCCTCTCTGTGGAAGCCTGGGTTGAGCCCAGCACCACACATACCCTAAGCACCGTTGGGGATCCCCCCAAATCCCCCCCAAACCTAGCAAACAGCAAATTTGTTTTGGAGTCACACCCAGTGGGCTGGGGGACCCTGTAGTCCAGGGATGGACCCCTGGAAGCAGGTGGACTCTTGTCCTTTGTCATCTCGGCCTAAATGGGAAACTCGGTCTCAGTCCTCCGATTCTCCGACCACATCCGGTTTGTCCTTCTCAGTGTTCTTTATTTCCCATTGTTGCTCTGAGCACCCTTGTGGTGTCCCCTGTGGTGCCCCCGCGGATGTACTCCCGCTTGCCCTGTTGCCTGCCGCAGTTGACAGACTCTGACAGGACCCGACAGTCATTTGGCGTGGCGTCAGACTGACTCCATGAGGGCTCTGGGACCATCCTCTCCCCTGTGCCAAGAGGTGGAGTGTTTGTGTTTGTTTTGGGACTACACCCTTGGTGCTCAGGGCCTATTCCTGGCTCTGTGCTCATGGAGTGACCCCCTCGTGGTGCTGGACATGGAACCGGGGTCAGGTGAGGCAAGTGCCTTGCTGCCTGCACGATCTTGGCGGCCCCCAGCTGGACTATTTTGGGGCGTGGGGGTGGGGCAGCCCTCAGAGACATCCTGCCTGTCTGCTGAGAGCTTCTTTATTTCTCATAAGCGAGTTCCTTAGGAGGAGCAGGACAAAAATCTTTTATTTCCCTGCGGGCCGGAGCGATGGCACAGTGGTGAGGGCACTTGCCATGCACACGGCCCGCCCGGGTTCAATCCCCAGCACTCTGTATGGTGCCTCCAGCACTGCCAGGAGTGATCCCTGAGTACAGAGCCAGGAGTGACCCCTGAGATTGCTGGTGCAGCCACAAAACAAGAATCTTTTATTGTTCTTAGATTGTTAGATTGTTAAGTTGCTTTCCAGGAGCTTTATTAGTTTATAGTGCCATTGGCAATGTTGAGAGTGATCTTATTTGGTGGGAGTTGTGTTTAGGCTATACCTGGTGGTCCTCAGAGCTCCGTACTCCCTGCTCTGTGCTCAGGGAATGGTCTTGGCGGTAATACATCTGGTACCAGTGCTCAAATCTGGGTTGGCCACTTGTAAGACAAGTGTCTTAGCCTGTGTGCTTGCTTTCTCTGACTCAGCAGTACTCAGCCCTTCTAGCGGGAATATGATCAATTAAGTGGACCCAATTGCAGCTATCTATACCAGTTTTTTTAAAAATATGCTTTTCGGGGCCAGACAGATAGCACAGCGGGTAGGGTGTTTACCTTGCATGTAGCTGGACCCTGGTTCGATCCCCAGCATCCCATATGGTCCTCCGAGCACCACAATGAGTAATTCCTGAGTGCAGAGCCAGGAGTAACCCCCTGAGCTGGGTGTAACCCAAAAAGCAAACAACAACAACAACAACAACAACAACAACAACTTTTTTTGGGGCTGTAGTTATAGTACAAGAGCTGTAGTTATAGTACAGGGGCTGTAGTTATAGTACAGGGACTGTAGTTATAGTACAGGGGCTGTAGTTATAGTACAAGAGCTGTAGTTATAGTACAGGGGCTGTAGTTATAGTACAGGGGCTGTAGTTACAGTACAAGAGCTGTAGTTATAGTACAGGGGCTGCAGTTATAGTACAGGGGCTGCAGTTATAGTACAGGGGCTGCAGTTATAGTACAGGGGCTGCAGTTATAGTACAGGGGCTGCAGTTATAGTACAGGGGCTGTAGTTATAGTACAGGGGCTGCAGTTATAGTACAGGGGCTGCAGTTATAGTACAGGGGCTGCAGTTATAGTACAGGGGCTGCAGTTATAGTACAGGGGCTGCAGTTATAGTACAGGGGCTGCAGTTATAGTACAGGGGCTGCAGTTATAGTACAGGGGCTGCAGTTATAGTACAGGGGGCTGCAGTTATAGTACAGGGGGCTGCAGTTATAGTACAGGGGCTGCAGTTATAGTACAGGGGCTGTAGTTATAGTACAGGGGCTGCAGTTATAGTACAGGGGCTGCAGTTATAGTACAGGGGCTGCAGTTATAGTACAGGGGCTGTAGTTATAGTACAGGGGCTGTAGTTATAGTACAGGGGCTGTAGTTATAGTACAGGGGCTGTAGTTATAGTACAGGGGTTAATGTGTTTGCTCTGTAGCAGCCGGGCTGGGTCAGTTTTCAGTGCCACATGGTTCCCTACCCACCCCAGGAGCAAGCCCTGAGTAGCGAGCCCCCGAGTAGGCCCTGAGAACCACTAGTGTGACCCACTACTCAACCCCCTTTTTTTAAAAAAAAAAAAGCTTTTTTCTGGTAACTATAACATCAAAATTCTTCTCTGCCACAGGGATGCCCATAGAACTGACCAGAGTCCATGTCTGCTGCACTGGGCCTTGAGTGCAGAAGATCAGGACTCTATGTGGGCTCCTACCGAGGGCCCCAGTACAGTACTTATTTCCTTCCTTCCTTCCTTCCTTCCTTCCTTCCTTCCTTCCTTCCTTCCTTCCTTCCTTCCTTCCTTCCTTCCTTCCTTCCTTCCTTCCTTCCTTCCTTCCTTCCTTCCTCCCTCCCTCCCTCCTCCTCCCTCCCTCCTCCCTCCCTCCCTCCCTCCCCTCCCTCCCTCCCTCCCTCCCTCCTTCCCTTCCTTCCTTCCTTTTTTTTTTTGATTTTTGGGTCACACCCAGCAATGCTTAGGGGTTACTCCTGGCTCTGCACTCAGGAATTACTCCTGGCGGTGCTCAGGGGACCATATGGGATGCCGGGATCGAACCCAGGCCAGCATGGGCCGGCAGCGTGCAAGGCAAACGCCCTACCCGCTGGGCTATCACCCCGGCCCCCTTCCTTCCTTTTTATGGTCACACCTGGTGATGCTCAGGGGTTACTCCTGGCTCTGCATTCAGAAATTACTCCTGGCGGTATTCAGGGAACCATATGGGATGCTGGGGATGGAACCTGGGTTGGCCACATGCAAGGCAAATGCCCTCCCCACTGTGCTATCGATCGCTGGGGCCCCATTTTCTTTTTTTTTGCTATGAGGCCAGAGCAATTAGAGAGCAAGAAATAAATAGTCCTAATGATGGGATTGGAGACATACTATGGTCCCTGGCACCCCATAGGTGTTCCCTGAGCCCTATCAGGAGTGGTGCCTGAGCCAGAACCAGGAGTAATCCCTGAGCACCACCGGGCTTGCTGCCAAAACAACAGAAAATGGTCCTTGGTTGGAAAAGTAAGAGTGGAACTGTCAGGGGAGTGGGGGGAGGAGGCTGGAAGGGGCGGGTATAGGCCAGGCCCGGGGTCTTTTGCCTCTTCCCTCACCACCCTAGAAGGCTAAGCCCGAGGAAATGCCTCTGATCCTCTGTGGATCCTGAGTTGCTCTTGAGTTCAGTTTTGGTGACTGTGTGTCCAGAAACCTTTAACTGTTGCCCAGTTTTTTGCGACCTCCAATCAGTAATGTGTCCCCATATGGCTTCACAATGCACAGTCTGAGAAGCCGGAGATGGACGACAGCGGGCAGACTCTGCTCCCAGACGACCAGGTTCTACCCCACCCGGTCCCTGGGCGCAGGCAGGATTATCCCCGAGCACAGAGCCAGGACTCAGCCCTGAACAGCTGGGTGTGGTCCCAAATAAAAGCCCAAACAGAAGCCAGACAAAAACCCAGGTACCTGTATGAAACTGAATCTGGTCGCCAGCACCCTGTGGGCCCTAAACCAACTCCAGGGCACTCTGGGTGCCCCGAGCACTGCCAGACCAGCTGCTGGGAATGTGTCAGGAGGGTCTCCCCACCTGACAGCTTTTAGGAGGTCAGAAGTCAGCGCCAGGGCGGAGCAATAGTCCAGCGGGTAGGGACTTTGCCTTCTGCGCGCCTGCCCGGGTTTGATCCCTGGCATCCCATATGGTCCCCGAGCTCTGCCAGGAGTAACTCCTGAGTGCAGAGCCAGGAGTAACCCCTGAGCATCGCCGGGTGTGACCCAAAAAGAAAAAAAAAGTAAAACTATTGTTATTTGTAGGTAATATGATGATGTTGAAAAACCATAAGACGGGGCTGGAGTGATAGCCCAGCGGGTAGGGCGTTTGTCTTGCACGCGGCCGGCCTGTGCTGGCCTGGGTTCGATCCCGGCATCCCATATGGTCCCCCGAGCACCGCCAGGAGTAATTCCTGAGTGCAGAGCCAGGAGAAACCCCTGAGCATTGCCGGGTGTGACCCAAAAAGCAAAAAAAAAAAAAAAAAAAAACCATAAGACTACTAAAAAACCCCAAACTTAGAAACAATCAATACAGCAAACGGAAAGGTCTTATAAATAGCATGCGCAAGCGTGTTCCCCCACCTCCTGCCCTGCAAGCAGACGGCTGGCAAGAGAAGTGCCGTAGGGGCAGCAGGGAGGTGCTCGGTCCTGCAAGCAGCTGACCTGGGTTCCACCCCACACCCCATGTGACCCTCCAGCCTGCCTAAGCACAGCCAGATGTGGCCTCAAAGCAAACAAGTGAAGAAGCCCCCTGCTCACGTGCTGAGAAGCATCACTCTGTGAAGGGGGCATCAGGGGGCAGGGTACAGACCTGTCGGGCCCTGGAACTGGGGCTCCGCAGACCACCCCCGGAAACAGAGGGTCTGGCCTCTCTGCTGCTCACTCGACCTTTCCCCTGCCCCGCCCCCTTCCTGCTGCCCCCTCCCTTTCCCCTCTCCTGCCCCTCCCTCTCCCTCTCCCACATTCCCTCCCCCTTCACTCCTCCTCCTCTCCCTCTTCTCCCTCTTCTCCTCCCTCCTCACCTCTCCCCTTCCCTCTCTTCCCTCCTCACCTCTCCCTTCCCTCTCTTCCCTCCTCACCTCTCCCCTTCCCTCTCTTCCCTCCTCACCTCTCCCCTTCCCTCTCTTCCCTCCCTCACCTCTCCCCTTCCCTCTCTCCCCACCCCCTGCTGTCTCCCCTTCTCACCTCTCCCCCTTCCCCTCCCCCACCCCCTTCTCACCCCTGCTATTTCTCCTCCATCCTTGCCCCTTCCCCTCCCTTCTCCACTCCTCCCCTTCCATGCTGGGATCAAACCCAGGTTGGCTGCATGCAGGCCCATAGCCCTCCCTGCTGTCTATCCCTCCAGCCCCGAAATGCTCTTTATAAAGTGCTTGAATCTGTACTGGGGCCTGGTGGAGCCCCAGTGCCTTTGCCCGAGAGCGAGTCCCCGAGTCTGCCTCTCCACCGCACTCAGGTCTGGGCCACTACAACATCACCAGCACGCCCAGCAAGCTGGCCGGGATCTTGCCGGAGTCCGCATCGTCCAGGTCGCCACCTCACGGGGACTGCTGCCTGGCCGTGTCCGCCGACGGAGGCCTGTTTGGCTGGGGCAACTCCGAGTACCTGCAGCTGGCCTCGGTCACAGACTCCACGCAGGTAGCGGTGGGCGGGAGTGTCTGGGTGTAGAGTCCTGCCCAGAGACCGTGGCGCGAGGGGTTCAGGCCCCACTTCTCCAAGGACTGGGTGTTTTATTTCGTTTGTGGGCCACACCTGGCGGTGCTCAGGGATCACCCCGGGCAGGACTCGGGACCATATGAGGTGCCAGGATTGAATCTGGGCTAGCTGCATGCCAGGCCAGTGGCCAGTGTTCAACCTGCTGTGTTATTGCTCTCGCCCCAGGCACCAAGCTCTTGGCTCAGGGATACCTAGAAGGAAGCAGGGGTCAGGTGGGGCACTGTACCTGGGGTCTGTCGGGGCGCTGTACCTGGGGTCTGTTGGCGTGTTGTACCTAGGGGGTCTGTCAGGGGTCAGTGGGGAGCTGTCCTGGCTTCTCCAGCAGTGAGGCCGTGTTCACAGGAGACCATGGGGCTTCAGCTGGGCTGTGTCTGCCCTGCAGATAGGGCACAGGCCCTGAGCGAGCTGCCCGCCGCCTCAGCACAGCACAGCGGCCCCTCAGTGTATCAGGAAGATTCCAGGCGGCTCAGGGATGCTCTGCAGACCACCCGCTCTTTTGTGGTGCCAGGGGCTACAGGTGGTTGGGGCTCTCCCTGCGGGAAGGGGCAGGCAACAGGGATTGAACTTGTGGCCTCACCCTTGCAGGGCAGATGCTTTTGCCTCGGGACCACCGTGGCCGCCTCTGGGCCCCTGGCCTGCGTTATCCTAGAAGTGACGTATTCCCCCTTGGCCATTTTTGTGTGTACCTGCAGAAGGTCGGGAAAGTTTAAAGGCGACTCCCAAAGGCGGGAGAGTAGGGGGGGTCACGGCCCTGGGGAGATGGACTCGCTCTTGGCTTGGCTCCGTGGTCAGTGGCACGTCTCGCTCCAAGGGTCCCTGTGGCCCGAGTAGAGGGTCCTGCTGCTCACACCGAGGCTTGTGGCTCCCTTGAACCACGTGGCTCGGCAGGGGGCCGCCTGCTCCTGTGCCTACACCTTGCAGGGCGTCTGGCCTTCCTGACAGATGCCCGTGGCGCGCCACCTCCACAGCGGCCTTGCTGTCACAGTGCTGGGCTCAGGGATCAGCTCAGCTGGGTCAGGCTGCTTGCGGGCCCCCAGGGAGCTGTTGGTCTGGCCCAGTGGCTGACAAGCCTGCCCTGGGCTCTGGCCATGGCTCTGAGGCTGCCCCTGCATGGCTGGTGTCCTTTAACCTGGCCGGTGGCCATCCCTTCCCCGTGGATGCTTTCCTGCCTCTCGGAGCAAGTCCTGGGGGTCCCTGAGCTTGTCCTACCACTGAACCCTGGGGTTTTCCCCAGATTTCTGTGGTGTCTTGGTTGGTAGCGGCCATAGGTGTGCAGGACATGGCCAGAACACGCATGGCCAGCCAGTGCCCGCTGCCATCTCCTCCGCCTCCTCTCAGCCTCCCCTCAGCTTCCTTTGGGTTTCCCTTGCGCCTCCCTTTGGCCTCCTCTTTCGTCCCTGGAGCCTGCGTCTAACGCATGATGAATGTCTGAGGGCTTCTGCTCTGCTCTCCTGAGGAGGTCCTGCGCTCCTGCCCACCAGGCCCTTCCCCCTTCTTCCTGCCCCTCCTCTTCTCAAAGTCCGTCCCCCGCCTGTGTGCAGATACCACCGGGATTGCCAGACTCCCTGGCTCCACCTGCCTCCCTCCGAGTGCCGCAGACAGGCCTTTGCCTGTGGCCACTGTTCCTCCCCTGTCATCGCGTCTGTGCCTGTGCCCTCTGTGCCCTAGGACCCTCCTGGCGCCCTCTGTGCTCGGGAAAGGCCCCGTTCTCATGCAGCATCTTCAGTGACTCTGAGCTCGCAGCCTCGCCTTGGCCTTCTCTGCTCCCCCTTGCCCCGCTCACACATAGAGGGAGACCCCAGTGCAGCTGCCCCCAAACCAGACCTGACTCTTGGCCCCCTCAGTGCTCCTGTCCCCCTCAGCGCCCCGACCCCTCAGCGCCCCGACCCCCTCAGCGCCCCTGACCCTTATTCCCCTGTGAGCCTGAGCCCAGATGCCGGATGGGGGTGGCAGCCTTACTCCCCTCAACCCTCCTGCTGGGATGGCCTGTGCGGCAGCCAGGACCATCACCCAAGTGACCCTCCCTCTCCCAGGTGAATGTACCCCGGAACCTGCCCTTCCGCCGTGGGCCAGGTGAAGCAGGCGGCATGTGGCGGCACGGGCTGTGCGCTGCTCAACGGTGAGGCTTGGGGATGTGGGGCGGCCCACAGTGTCCCCACGCGGGATAGCAGCTGAGACCCCACGCAGGATAGCAGCTGAGATGCCCCACGCGGGACAGCAGCTGAGATGCCCCACGCAGGATAGCAGATGAGATGCCCCACGCGGGATAGCAGCTGAGGCGCCCCATGCAGGATAGCAGCTGAGACGCCCACGCAGGATAGCAGCTGAGATGCCCCGCGGGACAGCAGCTGAGATGCCCCACGCAGGATAGCAGCTGAGATGCCCCACGCGGGATAGCAGCTGAGATGCCCCACGCAGGATAGCAGCTGAGACGCTCCATGCAGGATAGCAGCTGAGATGCCCCACAGCGGGATAGCAGCTGAGATGCCCACGCGGGATAGCAGCTGAGACCCCACGGAGGATTGCAGCTGAGATGCCCCATGCGGGATAGCAGCTGAGACGCCCCATGCAGGATAGCAGCTGAGATGCCCCACGCAGGATAGCAGCTGAGACCCCACGCAGGATAGCAGCTGAGATGCCCCATGCAGGATAGCAGCTGAGACCCCACGCGGGATAGCAGCTGAGATGACCCATGCGGGATAGCAGCTGAGATGCCCCATGCGGGATAGCAGCTGAGGCGCCCCATGCAGGATAGCAGCTGAGACCCCACGCGGGATAGCAGCTGAGATGCCCCCATGCGGGATAGCAGCTGAGATGCCCCACGCAGGATAGCAGCTGAGATGCCCCATGCGGGATAGCAGCTGAGATGCCCCACGCAGGATAGCAGCTGAGACCCCACGCGGGATAGCAGCTGAGATGCCCCATGCGGGATAGCAGCTGAGATGCCCCACGCAGGATAGCAGCTGAGACCCCACGCGGGATAGCAGCTGAGATGCCCCATGCAGGATAGCAGCTGAGATGCCCCACGCAGGATAGCAGCTGAGACCCCACGCGGGATAGCAGCTGAGACGCCCCATGCAGGATAGCAGCTGAGACGCCCCATGCAGGATAGCAGCTGAGATGCCCCATGCAGGATAGCAGCTGAGACCCCACGCAGGATAGCAGCTGAGACCCCACGCCGATAGTAGCTGAGACGCCCCATGCAGGATAGCAGCTGAGAAGTCCCGGCGATGCCCTGGGTGGGGTCAGTGGGGTCCCCTCGGGAGGCTAAGAGAAGAGCATCAGCTCGGACAGGGGCCCAGGCTGGCCTCCACTGGCCAGCTTCAAGCATGTCCCCTGAGTCTCTGCAATGTTCCCCATCTGTTTTTGGGGGGGGCGGCTGGTCCCTCCCTCCGGCCACCACTGCCCGCAGCCTGGCCGCCTGGCCTTCCCAGGCATGGTGCTCAGGGAGACACGGCTCTTTCAGCCCCCACCGGGTCCATGTGTTCGGGCCAGCCTGTGAACAGTGTGGCTCAGGAGTGCTGCACCTGGTGTGACGGCTGCTTTCCTTGGAATACAGGTGAAGGCCAGGTTTTCGCCTGGGGCTATGGAATTCTTGGGAAAGGGCCGAAGCTTGTGGAATCCGCCCTCCCAGAGGTGATCCCACCCAGCCTCTTTGGCCTGACGGAGTTCAGCCCTGACGTGCAGGTCGCCCGCATTCGCTGCGGCCTCAGCCACTTTGCCGCCATCACCAGTAAGTGCCCGCCGTGGACTTGGCGTGTTGCCAGTTTGTGGTTGGGCTCATGGTCAACCCCTCTCCGTCACACATGGGCAGGGTGGGGACACGTGAGGGGTGCCAAGGAAACCAGTGGGTATTTGGGAAGTGTGTGGGACTTAATCCGGCTGCCCGGTCCTGCCCTAACCCATGGACAGGAGCAGCAGTTGGCTCAGCCAGGGTCCCTGTCCCCAGATGACAAAGCCGGGGTCCCTGGCCCTTTGCTCCCAAATGGTCTGAGCTTCCTCTGTTGTCTGGCGGTTGGGAGAGTGATTTGATCCTAAATTAACTTCATTCTGATTATCGAGAAAATTCCCTGTTCTCGATGCTCAGAGACCTTCTGTCTCTGATTGGCTGAGCCCGAGGCCAAGAGGCTGTGGGTCAGTTCCCATCTGCCAGCTGTCTGGGCTCCCATCTCAGGTCCCCCTGCAGCTGAGCGTGTTCTCGTCTCTGGGAAGTAAAACATGTTCCCCACAGATGGGCCTGTGCCAGCCAGAATTTTAGTCCACTTGGAAGCAGGGAGTCAGGACCAGCGGTTGGCCAGCTGGTTTCTCCTCACTGTCTTTTCGTGAGCTAGTTAAGATACTGGAAACGGGGCCAGAGCCATAGCACAATAGGGAGGGCGTTTGCCTTGCATGCAGCCAGCCCAGGTTTGATCCCCCAACATCCCATAGGGTCCCCTGAGCATCGCCAGCAGTAACTTCTGAGTGCAGAGCCAGGAGTAATCCCTGAGCATTACTGGGTGTTACCCAAAACAAAAAAAAAGTCTTGATTTTGCCAGGTTTGATTCCCTGGCACCCCATATGGCCCCCTGAGCCCCACCTGGAGCCATTCCTGAGTGTAGAGCCATGAGCAAGACATGAGCACTGCAAGGTGTGACCCCCAAAAAACAAAAGAATGCTGTAACTTGTGGGAACTGTAGGCTAGTGTTGAGGGCTTGGGTGCAGGTCACTTCTGTGGGGCGGGATCCACGTCCGACCTTGCCTGTGCCCACTGGTGAATTCACACAGTGCCCACCCTTTCCCTCTCCCCTCCCACAGACAAAGGCGGGGCTCTTTGTATGGGGCAAGAACATCCGCGGGTGCCTGGGGATCGGCCGCCTGGAGGACCAGTATTTCCCGTGGAGGGTAAGGGGTCTGGGGGGCTGGGGCATGTCCTTGCAGGTGGCTACCTTGACAGGCCTGAAGGATCCTTACCCCCAGACCCAGCAGCCGCTGTTGCCCTGGCAGCAAGATTCAGGGCTGGTGAGGTGAGCTTGGACCCTGTTGCTTCCTGTACCGGGGATGCAGGGGGAGCTAGGGCCAGGATAGCAGCTGAGACACCCCCCAGGGCAGCCCCCAGGGAGCCACATGGAACCCCGCAGGGGGCTGTTGCAGGCCTTGTTGTGATCTGCATGGTTGGGAGCATCTCAAGGCTCTTGGCCTGCTGGGGGCTGTTTCTAACCAAGAGGGGAGGGAGCTGAGGAAAGGAAGCGGGGAGCAGGGACAGGACAGGGGACAGGAGGGGAGGGCAGGAGAGGGCAAGCTCCTCTGCCTCAGCTCTAGAGAGCTCCGGGCACCTCACCACAGCAGGCTCTCTGGGCGGGGTGGGGAGCGCTAGACAGAAAGGCCTGCTAGGAAATTAAAGGGGCTCGAGTTATTTCCTCCGTGGCAGTTTGTCTCAGTGCTGTTTAACAAGTCAATTCTTTAGATTCTTCTTTGTTTGCTTTTAAAAAAATTTTATTTTATTATACCACCATGAGATACACAGTTACAAACATGTTCATGATTGGGTTTCAGTCTTACAATGTTCCAGCATCCATCCCTCCACCAGTGCCCATTTCCCACCACCAAAGTCCCCAGGTTCCCTCCCCACCCCCAGATGCCTCTATAGCAGGTACTTTTCCTCTTCTCTCTCTCTCTCTCTCTCTCTCTCTCTCTCTCTCTCTCCTTTTTTTCTTTTTGGGTCACACCTGGTGATGCTCAGGGATTATTCCTGGCTCTTCGATCAGGAATTACTCCTGGCAGTGCTTTGGGCACCATATGGGATGCCTGGGATCAAACCCAACGCCCTACCTGTTGTGGCCCCATCCTCTTCTCTCTCTCTCTCTCTCTCTCTCTCTCTCTCTCTCTCTCTCTCTCTCTCTCTCCACATTGTGGCTTGCCCTACATATATTTAGGGGTTATCATGTAAATCCCTTTATGTACATTCAATGCTCAGTTCTAGTCTGGTGTTACCATTTCCCACAATTAGTAAACACTGGTATATAATTATATCTCACAAATGAATGCAGTCATTCTGTATCTGTCCTTTTCCTTCTGACTAATTTCACTCAACATGATCCTCTCCATGTCCATCCACTTGCAGGTAAATTTCATGACTTCATTTTTTCTGACAGCTGCATAGTATTCCATTGTGTAGATGTACCATATTTCTTTAGCCAGTCGTCTGTTCTCAGGCACTCAGATTGTTTCCAGATCCTGGCTATTGTGAATAGTGCTGTGATGAGTATAGAAGTGCAGATGGTGTTTCTGCTGTGGGTTTGGGTCTTCAGGGCCCTGGGAGCTTGGCCACCCCCCAACTGTTCCCTGGGTGGATACTCCCTGCCCTCTCCGGGATCCTGCTGGGAAGGAAGCCCAGGAGGGAGGTTTGGGGGTGACTGCCTTGGGTGGGCTGTGCGCCAGCCCCTACAGACGAGCTGAGAGCAGCCAGGGGAAGCGACAGCACTGCCAGTCACTGTCCCCACTGTGCCCCGGAAGCCCCACCCCTGCTGCCCGCTGCTGATGCTGCCCCCCTCCCCCGTGCCCCTGTGCCAGGCTTCTCTCACCCGTCCCTGCTCCACCCACCCTGCCTGCTTCAGTGCTCCATGAGAAGTTTGGCTGGAACGTTGGGGGCTCTAGGGGCTCTAGGTGGCTGTTTCGTAGAGGCCTCAATGGACGCACCTCCACACCTCCCTCCAGCACCCCCAGCTGTCACAGGCTGGATGGAGGGATGTAAGGTGGATGGGTAGCCTCAAGGGTAGCCCCAGGGGCCTAGGTTGTGAGGGGATAGAGGCAGGAGGGGGTGCACACACTGGACACACACACGCACAGAACACACACACTGAACACACACACTCTAAACACACACTCTAAACACACACACTAAATACACATACACTGAGCACACACACACTGAACACACACACACACACTGAACATACGCTGAACACGCACACTGAACACACACCACACACAGAACACACACTGAGCACACACACACTGAACACAATGAACACACACTCTAAACACACACTAAATATACATACACTGAGCACACACACACTGAACATACACACTGAACACACACATGAAAACACACTGAGCACACACACACTGAACACATACCACACACACAGAACACACACAGAACACACTGAGTACACACCTGAACACACGCTGAACACACTCTAAACACACACACTAAATACACATATACTGAGCACACACACACACACATGAACACACACAGGGACACACAGAACACACACAGAACACACTGAGTACACACACTGAACACACTCTAAACACACACACTAAATACACATACACTGAGCACACACACACACTGAACACACACAGGGACACACAGGCATATAGAACACGCACACTGAACATACACACTCTGAACATAATCACAGACTCACAGGGAAGAAACACGGGAAAGGTGCTTGGGGCTCTCTCCAGGCCACCTTGTGGGGAGTGACCACCCCACGGGACCAGTCCATGTTGGGAGTGGCCCCTGGGCTGAGAGCAGCACGGCCCTGTGTGGGGTCACGCTCCCAGGGCATGCAGTGGGGCGGTCTGTGCCCACCCGGGGACAGGAATAGGAGCTGAGTGAACAGCAGGCGCTGGGGTGGGGCATCGTGAACGGCCCTCCCGCGGGCGGAGGCAGGGCAGGGAACCGTTGCTCCTCATTCCTCACTCTCCTCCGGGCCGGCCTTTCAGGTGACGATGCGGGGCAGCCCCTGGATGTAGCCTGCGGCGTGGACCACATGGTGACCCTGGCCAAGTCTTTCATCTGAATGTGGCCTCAGGACTGGACACCGGGTCCCCCAGTGCCCTAGGGGTGCCCCAAAGCTGGACCTCCCACGGGTAGCCGTGGCTCTGGGCGCTGAGAGCAGGCGACACCCCAGTGCGGGAAACTGCAGCCACGTGCCTGTTGGCGTCTGGGAGTGCGCCTTTAGGGCGCCCCACCGCCATGTCAGCTGATCTCCCGGGTTTAGGGGAGACCCCCAGCTTCATCCTGGGTGCTGCCTGCTGCCCCCAGCCGTGCTCCGCAGCTGTCACTCAGGCCTGGAGCCCCCGACGGAAGAGGCCCACGGCCAAAGGTGCAGATCGACTGCAAACACTTGTCCCAAGCCAGCCTCAGACCCAGAAATCAGGAGAAACAGTTGTCCTGGGAGCAGAACTTGGTCTTCAAAAGCACCTTTAGAAACTGTCCTTTGAATAAAGTCTATTTTATGCCTCTTTTCAGATCTGAAGTCTTAAAAGTAGTTTTTTTACTTCATCCTTTAGAGATAAGGTTGCGGGTCTCAACAACAAGCTTTGAGGAAGGCTGTGAGGCAGAGCCGGAGACCGGCCCCTTGGAAGCGTGCTGCACCGTCCAGACCCACAGCTGAATCAGGAGGGAAATGTGAGGGTCAGAGGTGACTGTCGGGCCTGAGCGACAGCACAGCGGGAGGGCGTTTGCCTTGCATGCGGCCGTCCCAGGAGTAATTCCTGAGTGCAGAGCCAGGAGTAACCCCTGAGCATCACTGGGTGACCCAAAAGAAAACAATAGCTGAGTACCCGCTTCCTGTGACCCCTGACCTGTGCCCAGTGGCCAGCGGGCTTGGGGTCACGTGGTCCCAGAATCCGAAAATTACCTGGGTGCTCTCAGGGCAGCACGTGCCCCAGCCCTTGGCACTATTGCCCTGGTCTCACACCTCCACACCGCACTGGCTGAGCGTGTGGCTGAGGCAGGGCCCGAGGCGCTGCCTTCCCGACTGGGTGCTTCCCTGCCTGGTCAGGATGGGGGCACCTAGTGCAGAGGGGCCTGGGCCTCCTGACAGTGGCGGAGCTTCCTGCTGGCCCAGCCTGGAGAGCCCTCGGAAAAGCATCTCTGGGGAGATGATCCCTGCCCCTCGCCCAGCCTTCATCCCGAGACCTCCCGGCCCGAAGCACTGTCCAGCGCCGTCCTGGTGACCCCCGAGCAGCCGATGTGGCTCCGCAGGAGCGCGCGCGTGGCTGGAGGGAGACTGCAGGGGCGGTGCAGGCAGCTGCTCGGGAACGTCCGTGTCTGGTCCCTGGGGGCACTGACTCAACATGACCCCACGATCTGCAGCCAGCCCAGAACCTGAGCCAAGCCGGTGCGGAAAGAACTTGGCACTATAAAAATGGGACCGAGGGCGGAGCTGTGGCATAATGGGGGAGGGCACCTGCCTGGCAAGCGTCCTGGTTCTACCCCCAGCACCCTACAGGCTCCCCCAAGCCGGCCAGGAGTGATTCCTGAGTGCAGAGCCGGGCCCAAAACCTAAACCAAAAGGGCATGAGTGGGGGGCAAGCTGACAGCTGCCAAAGGCTGGGGCCAGTCGAGGGCCCGGGCCTGGCTGGGCGTACACCGAGTTGGGAAAAGGGCATGGGGTGATCCATAGACGCAGACGGAGGGGACGCACCCACCCACATACCCTCTCCCCAGGATGCGGGCCACATCCTGGCCGTGCTCAGGGCTGACTCGGACTCTACTGCACTCAGAGCTCACTCCTGGCTGGCGCGGGACCCTGGGTTGGCAGCTTGCAAGGCAGGCGTCCTCCCCGCTTCCCCGTGGCTTAGGCCCCACAGCTAACTTGGATTCCCCCCATGCACCAAGCAGTGCTCAGGGCTTACTCCTGGCAGTGTTCAGTTCATTCCTGGGGTGCCGGGAATCTGGTGAGCGTGAGCTCTCCCCGTTGTACCCCTGCTCCTGCCCATCATACTGTTTAGTTGGTGTTTTCTCAGGGCCTCCTCGATGCTCAGGCACCCGCTGGGCAATCTTTGGCCAACACAATTTGCCAGGAATTGAGCCTGGGTCGGCGCTGTGCAAGGCCCCCTAAGCCTTGAACTCTCTGGCTGGACCCGGGTCTCTGTCTGGGGACCTCTGTGGCCTTCTCAGGTCTCCGAGGCTTGGTCGTGGTCACTCCCGCCAGCCTGGAGCTCGTTCTGGGCTCTTACTGCAGTGGGAACCACATCCCAGGGTGGCCCCAACTTGGGGTGTGACTGCGAGCTCAGTTGTGCCCTGCTCCGTGGCCCCCATCATGTGGACAGGGGGTGAACAAGGCGCCTCAGCACAAACAAGCCAGGTGGTGCGCTTCCTCCACTTTAATCAACACTTTACAAAGTACAAAATAGACTGTCTTTGGGGGAGCAATGGGGGTTTTCTCCATCGTACAGTACATGGATCTCGAGGGTGTTTTCATCCCACCAGGGCACAGGACTGGTGCAGGACTGCCCACGTCTCCCCTGCCTGGGCCCTGCCAGCCCCACGACCCCCCTCCATGCACCCCCACTTCAGGATAACGGAAATGATTTTGGCAGAGAGCGGGGTGGGGAGGGCCTGGGATTTGGTTGATTGCCAGACACCCCACGGCTGGGGGCCACTCCCAGACCATTCTCTGGGTAGGTAAACTGAGGCAGTGGACAGGACCAAGCACTGGAGCGGTCTTGGGACCCTGAATCTGACCTGATCTTCCTCTCAACCACCCCATTCCCCAGAGGCGGTTCAGGTCTCCCCACAAAGGGGCCAGGACAGAGGCCTCCCCCTGTGGCGGGGTGCCGGGCAGGCCCTGCTGTCACGCAGCCCTTGAGGGACCAGGTGCCCAGTGCCCCAGACTGCGTGGTGGGACTCCACCAGGGCCGCTCCTAAACCACAGGGGTGGGTGGGGGCTGGCGGGTGGGAGGAGGGGAGAATGCTGGTGGCTTGGGGGGAGGCTGGACCCCCAATCTTGGGCGTTCTGCACACTTCCCGTCTTGGACACGTGCCCTGGGCAGTGCCCCTGGGAGTATGGAGCTGGGGGGCTGAGGGGGATGGTCTGGTGGGGCCCCAGGGAGCCCACAGGGAAGGTCCTAATGCCCTGCACTTTCCCTGTACCCCAGGCTCGCCACTGGGAGTCCCCTCCCTTTGGGGAGCCCACTGCCCGCACCCTGGACTGATTAAACGTCACGGACCCTGCAAAGGGCTGGGGCGCCCTGGGACGAAACCCCAGGAGGCGGAGCTTCTCCTAAACCTCCCTCCCTGGCCGAGTCAGGGCAGCAGAACCCCGAGGCTAAGCCTGCAAGGGGGACTACGGCGGAGAAGGGGGTACCCCATGGAGCCGGGACTGTCTGCTCTCCCCCTTTCCCAAGACAAGGTGTCCAGGCGCCTCAAACGGAAGGGGGGCAGGCTAGGCCGTCGAATGCAGCTTTTGAGGAAGAATGGGAAGGGGGAGGGCACTGCTGCCAGCCCGGCCTGGGCTCAGCGTCTGGCTGCTGGTTTTGTTTCGTTCAGGTCAGGGGCCCCTGGCCCCATGCGTCCATCAGTCAGTCACTGTATTGCCGAGATACTTAAGAAGGAACCGCCCCAGCGTGCAAGCACACGCACTGAGCGCTGCATACAGTATATATTAACATATATATTGCTCAGTATAGATGCTATGTACAGTGTATGTCCGTATCAACATACAACACAGGTATTTATATGTGTACAGGGACGCCCTGGGGGCCGGGGCCACGTGGTTGTTCTAGGGTCCCAGGGAGGGCACACTCGCAGGGGCGGGGGCATGGACAGGGAAGAGTTCGAGAGGCGTGGTCCCCCTTGCCTTCAAGGACAGGAAGGGGCCAGGGGGCTTCAAGCGCCTCTCGACCCCAGCCCCACCCGTTTGGAACCAGCAAACAATGTACACGTTTTGGTTGTTTTGTGCAAAATGAATTAAACTTGAGGGGGCAGGGGTCCTTGTCCATATTGCAGCCTGAGCACCCACATGAGCCCCACCCGGACTCCTCTCCCGAGGGGCGGGGCAGAGCTCCAAGGGACCCCCAACCCTCAGACCCGCTAATGTTCCTCCCCGCCTCTGCAGACCCTTTGGATCCCTCGCTCGCACTGTGCTCCCCGCTCCCACCAGCTGCTCCCCTGCTGCGGCCAGAGGCTTCGGCACCTGCTCGCATGGTCAGTCCCTCTGCATCCAGAAGGGCCTGGTCAGCGGGGCTGGTTCGGGGTGTCTGGGGACCCCAACTTGACATACAACTTTCTCCCTGAAAGAGCTAGACTCACTTCTGGTGCTCGCCCCGAGCCTACACACAGGAGCATGCGCCCAGCGGCACAGGAAGGGGCTTTCGTTAAGGCTCAGCTGAGCTGCCCCCAACTCAAGTACTCCTGAGCTCCAGGGTCTCAGAGGAGGGCTGGGTGCCAGGGCCCTGTGCTGGCCTAGTCCTTGATGGGGAAAAGGGTGGCCCAGGGTGCTGGGGGAGCCCCACGAGGGGAGCAGAGCGAGGCTGGTAGGTGTCCTGGTAGCTGGCACCCAGCAGGGTGGGACCCCCTGGGCAGTCTTACTGGGAGTTGGGGTATAGGCCCTGTGGCGGGAGAAGCGGCTCTGAGGGGCTCAAACACCAGAAGGCCGTGACTACGGCCCCCACTCCAGCCTCCTGCCCCCACAGCCCTGCCCTGTCCCCACCCCAGACCCCTGGGGATGGGACCTCCAACTGCCTTGGGCAGGTGGCCCCAGCTGTGAAACCCCCCATGCTCCAAGACCCCAGACATTAGGCTCTACAAGGGGGCTGGGGGGGTACAGGGGCTCTGGGTGGACGGGAGGGGGCTCCCAGGAGGCAAGAGGACACGGGCAGCCTTGATGGGGGTCCCAGGCATGGTGGGGCCAGCGCAGGGCTGTCTCTGAGGCTCCCCTCTTCCAGTCCATTGAGAAATACTGCAAGAAGCCTTGTGGGGGCCAGCAGGTGGCTGGGGGGTCCCGCTCCCTCCTAGTGTTTCTGCGCTTGGCTGACCTTCAGGGCGCTGATGACCCCATGGATGTTTTCCTCGGGTACCTGGGACGGGGGTACATGGTCAGCCGTGAGCCCCAGACCCCTCCCTGTGCGCTGCCCAGCCCATACCCCACTCACCAGTGCGTGGTCGAACTTGAAGGTGCTGATGTAGTAGGCGGGGATGTCGGCGGCGGCCAGGGGCTCCGAGATCTGCGCCACGATGCCACACTCATCTGTGGGGACAGCCTTGCCTGTCAGGACCCCACAGCAACCCTACTTCCCAGATCAGCTCAGCCTGACCCTTTTTTAGGCCTCTGGCCAGTGGGTTCCCCTTCTGGCGAGTTCTCTCTGGGTTGGGGGCTACAAACCCCAGGGAGCTAACCCTCTATCACCAGGCCCTTCCTCTCCGGCCTGTGTCCTCACCAGCTTCCCAGGGGCAGGTGTCTGGGCCCAACCCGGGACCCCTCTTCTGACTTCACCCTGGGCCCTTCTCGGCACCGTTTCTCGGTCAAAGGCTCCTACCCAGCTCCAGCGCCGAGCACTGAGCTGAGCCCCCCCCCGTGGCTCAGGGCCACTGTGCTAGGCCCTCTGCTGGCAGGACCCCACAGCCATTCCCAGCAACCCCAGGGTCATCCCCTCACAGTAGAACCCAAAACGAAAAAAAAAATCATGCTGTGACTTGGCCACTGTCCGAGACCCCAGCCCCATTACTGCCCCGTCTCTGGTCGCTATCCGAGACGCTAACCCCTTCACTGCCCCGTTTCTGGCCGCTGTCTGAGACCCCAACCCCTTTGCTACTCTTGCTTGGTTGCTGTCCAAGACCCCAACCCCATCCCATCCAAGTTCTCAGGCCAAGCCCCAGCACTGAGCAGGCCCCTCCTGCCCACACCCTCAGCCTCTCTGATAAGAGGGGACCCTGCGGGCCTACCCAGCTCTTGGCTCTGACTGCCATGTGGTGGCCACGGCTGTGTCCAGGACACCTTGAGTCACCTAAATGGGGGAACTGGGCAGATAAACCCTGTTTCCTTCAACAGCATGGCAGAGAGCCAGAAACAAAGTACAGGTGTTCGCCCTGCAAGTGGCCAATGTGGGGGCTCGATTCCTGGTACCACAACATGGTCTCCCTCAGCCCTGCCAGGAATGACCCCTGAGGCCAGAGCAGGAGACAGCCCCGCGCACTCATTGGATGCTCCAAAAAAAAAAAAAATTCAAACCATACGGAACCTGTTGCTCTGGAATCCTTCAGAATGTTCTCTTCTCAGGCTTGCTGCCATGCGCCTCCGATAGCCTAGGCGCCCAGGTGGCATTGCGGGGCTCTGCGTTTCCTGCCACCCCACCTCCCTGCCCTTATCCTGGTTTTACCTTCAGAACTGCGGCTGGGACACGCATTGGGTGCTCATGGGAGACAGGTGCTCCCTTCCCAGCCAACACTGCTCCTGGGGGTCTCTCCCAACAGGGCTCAGGGGACCCTATGTGGTGCTGGGGATAGAAGCTGGGCTGGCCGGGGCAAGGCTGAACCCTCCCCTCTGTTCTACGGCACCGTCCCTGGGGCAGCTAGTCTAGGAGCTGCGGGCAGTGGGGACCCCGGCTCTCTACATCTCAGTTTTCCCTCTTATGGAGGGGGCTACATCCAGCAGCGCTTGGAGGCTACGCCTGGCTCAGTATCTGGAGGTCATCCTGGCTCAGTGCTGGGGGTCCCTGCAGGGCAGGGATAAACTTGCGGCTCCTGGCCCTGAGCCACGTCTGGCCGCCCGAGTCGCGGGCTCACCGAAGCCCAGGGGCTGCCCCCCGATCCGCACCATCTTCCAGAGCTCTCCGGACGCACTGGTGAACAGCAGGTTACTCGGGAACCTGGGAAGGAGCACATGGGGTCCTGTGACCGGCCAGCTCCCGCCACCCGCTGCTCAGGATACCTCATCCCCCTTCCCGAAAGGGGTACAGGACACAGGGAGCTGGAGCCGGGGCCTCGGCACCCAGGGGTGGTCTCAGAGCCCCCAGTCCCCACAGCCAAAGCCAGGAGGCAAGGTCAGCTCAAGGCCAGGAGGGGGCCCTGGGGGGGCAGCGCGGGACGAGACTGTGTCGGCACCCCACCCGCCCTCACCTGTGCGCCCCCACGCAGCCTCGCACCAGCCTCACCTCTGCTGCGCCTGCACGTCCATGACCAGGGAGATGTAGCCCTCAATGAGGGAGAAGGAGAAGAAGGGGATATGGCCGCAGTCGTCACCGGCACCCACGGGGTCCTTCACTCTGGGGGCAGGGGAGCAGCTGAAGCGTGTACCGACCCCCACCTGGCCTGATGGGGGCTGCAATGGGAAGGCCAGAGGCCCCCTGACCCCGAGAACAGGACACAGAGCCTGTCCAGAGACAAGGGCGGGAAAGGGGCAGCTAGTCTCTCTGGGCCCTGCCCAAGGCTGGGGTCCTTCCTGCCAGAAAGGGGAGTCCGCCATCGCTGGGTGTGACCCCCAAAAAAGACAAAAAAAGAAAGGGGCATCCGGTGGGCAATGCTGGCCTCCTCCTGCAGACTAGCACGCGCCGCCTGCTTCCCCACCTTGGACCATGCGGGGGTTGGGCGCCCTACCCATTGGAGTAGAACATGACGTCCATGAGGAGTGTGGCCACGGAGGGCAGCGTGTCCGGTCCAGGCTGGTGACGCAGAAGAGGTTGCTGGGGCTGGACAGCGGGTGAATGACGGGCCTCTGGACTGCGGAGACGGACGAGGGCACTGAGCTGGGTGGGAGCCACAGGGCCAGGTGCCTGCAGCCCGGCTCTCCCCAGCGCCCCTGTCCCCTCTGTGTCCGGTCTTACTCACCCAGCTTGGGCTTCACGAAACCGTTGGTGATGCCCAGGTTCTCGGCTGCCACTGTCTCGCCGTTGAGCACCCGGAGGATAGTGAACTCAGATGACAGTGTGTGGGTGACCAGGGGCAGGTCCCGCTCTCGCACCTGGTACAACAGATACGCTGGGACCCTCGCTGGGGCCCTCCCAGACCAGGTCCACCCCAAGGGCAGAGGCGGGATCTCCACACCAGTCCTTTCTTCCTTCCTGGTTTTGGGCCACACCTGGCAGTGCTTAGAGACTATGCCCTGCCATGGAGCAGGGGGCCGTGGGGGGCTCACCAGGATGAAGTCCGTCTGGTACGTGGACAGCATGAACACAGAGATGTTCTGGTCTGCCAGTGGGGCGATGACAGACTTGGCGATCTTGGTGACGCCCGATGGGCTGGGAGCCGGAGAAGCCACCACCACCCGACACCACGTTGAGGGCCAGCCAGGTGGCATCAGCCACGCTCAGGTGCTCGGAGGACGGCAGTTCTGGGGGACCCAGGGCAGCCTGTGAGTGCTGGGCCTAGTATGGAGGGCCATGGAGGTAGGGACCCCTGCGAGCATGAACCCCACCCCACGTTATAAGCCTGGAGAATTGGCAACACTTTTGGGGGGCAGCTCTGGGGAGTGACGGAGACACTCAGGCTGGGGGTGCAGGGGCCTCACCCAGGAAACCCTCCTCATCCACGATGATGGTGTAATCCTCCGGGGTCTCGGTCAGACTGAAGAACTTGCACCTGTACAGACAGACAGACAGACACGGAGTCAGTCATGCACTGACGTCCACTGTAAGCCGGCAGGATGCGATTCCCTTGCCATGACCTATCTTTGGGGGTCTCTGAGGTGGACGGTCTGCACACTCCAGGCCCTGCCGGGGCCAGCCCTCACATGCGGCCCTTGGGGTCTAGTTGTCCCTATGGGGCACCCTGTGGCACGTCACTGGCTCACAGCTCACTTGCTCTCACTCAGATGAGTGGGCTGCGGCCGGCTGGGACATTTCGGGGTGAGATTCTGGGACCCTGCTGCTGCCGAGGCCGCCTTGGTGGTTCCGCAGAGCCTGGGCTCCAAAGCGCCTCTCTTGCACCTGAGGGCCAAGCCAGAGCTGGCTACCATCTGTCCCTCCCTGGTCTCTGGGTGAAGGTGGGGGTGGAGGTCACCCTCTTCCTGCCCTCCCCCAGTCCATGGCCTGCTCTGTAGGTGTAGGTGCAGACTCCGGGCACATGGGAAGGGGCGTGGGGCTGTCCCTGGCCCCCTGTTCCCTCCAAGTGAGGTCCAGTGGTGCAGAGAACAGAGGTAACAACTGCATGGTGCAAGGATTCCCAAGGGCAGCTGGGCAATGTGGACACTTGTGGGCAGGGGTGTGCACCCCACTAGGCAGAACGGGCTGGCCAGTGCCTCGCACTCTGCCACAGAGCTTTCGGCTGCATCCTCTGAAGTGTCTGCTCCAGAGAAACTTCGGCGGGCTGCTGAGATCTGCCGGGCAGGGGCCCTCGGTCATGCCCCAAGCTGGAGGCCACCAACCCCACAGACAAATGGACAGACGGACGGACAAACAGATTCCTTGTTCTGAGACAACAGGGAATAGTCCCAAGTGCCTTTTGCCAAGCTACTGAAACCAGAATAGAACATTCTGGAAGAGGCGACAGCTGCAGGCTGGATGGCGGGTTAGCAGCTGCCAAGGCTCAGGGGTGACTCTGATGGTGACCGCCAGGTCACAGGTGTCTGCCATAACTCCTGGAGCTCACCCCCAAAAAAAAGGGTGACTCCATGGTCCCCCAGAACCCGGGTTCTCCAGGTACAAGGCGAGGCTTTTAGCTCTCCGGATCACAGCTCGGTTCCTGCTATACTGGGACTGCAGCAAACAGAATCCCAAGGGGTGTGCATGCCCCCAGCACGTGCTGCTGATGTGAGCAGCTTCCTGTGTGCGAGGGGGTGCCCCCGGGGCAGGGGACACGTGAGACAATGCTCCAGAAATAGATGTTTCCCTGTGTGCCAACCCGCCTGTGGCCCGTGGCCCTCGGCCCGGCCAGCTGCTGTGTCCTGACCTGCAGAGAGCAAGTCTTCCTGCTGTCCACACCCAGACTCCCTCACCTGGCCACTGGCTGCAGCCCTCAGGAGCAAACCTGTCTTTTTCCTTTTTCTGTCTCTCACATGGTGCTCAGGGAGCCCCAAGGCCACCTGGTCGGTACATGGGGACTTGTGCCAGGGAATGAACACAGGCAAGACGCCAACCCAGACCCCTGCAGTGTCTCCCGCTCCAGGGCGTTTCCAGTTGGTATCAACCCTCTCCTCTCCCTCCTTCCCTCCCATAGGGGCAGGTGATAGCTGTGCCTTGCCCAAGAGGGGACACTGGAGCCTCAGCACAGCCCCGAGTTGTTCTCACAATCCTCATGAAGCCTCTGGGTTGGGCAGTGCACAACCTGAACAACGGCACTTGATGGGCCTGGGAGCCTGCCACAGACTTGTGAGAGGTGTAGTTCCTGCTCTTTGATGGTAGTGGGCGGGGGCTTCTCTGTGTTTGTGAAGCCAGGGGAGGGTAAGCATGGCAGCACCCCAGCGGCCTCCTGCTTGCCAGAGCCAGGTCTGTGCCCACCCACCTCCCCCACCCCCACTGGACCCCTATTTATACCATGCTGGCCTGTGCCCCGACCGAACAGCTCTTCTCTTTGGCAGCTGGGTACTCAGGAGGACGCCCCCACCCCACGGCCACTGGGGGACCCCATGTGCGCTGGCAGACAGAGCCTCTTATATGTGTCACACTTCTCAACCTCAGGCATCCCTTGAGGCTGGACCCCCAGAGGAAAGGGGGTCCTACTTGGCACTTGCGCAGGCCATCGCACAAATGTGGGGTGAAGAGCCCCGATTCCAGGCCTCTGCATGGGGTCCCCCTCTCTAATGGCCTGTACCCAAGAGCAGAGAGTCTCACACATGTGCACCGACACACACCCACACTGATATGTGCACACATCACACCTGCACACACATACATCACACCTGTCCACATGCCCCACCCGCCAGAAGCCGGCAGCCGCAGTCCCTTCAGTTTGTCCCGAGGAGACTCTACCGGCCCGGCTGGCTGCCGCCTGCCACTGTTGTCCTGTTGCTGGGAAACCAGGCAAGCCGCTGCAGGTCACCTGGGCGCCGCCTCCTCTCTCCTCATGTCCAGGGCGGGCCCCCAACGGACCCCCTGCCCAGCCTCCCCGGTGGAGCCAGTCACACCTCCCACGCTACCCACTCCTCCAAAGAGCAGCTTAATTTCCTAAGCCAGAAGCCAAAAGGCACAGCCCCTCCTAAGTGCCTCAGGACCGTCCCTGGGCTCCGTCTGGTCAGGCCCCCACTGGCCATGCTGCCATGGGCCCTGGACGCGCCCCCCACCCCGCGCCTGTTGGCTGGACCCCACGGCCTATTTCTATCAGGACTCTCCTCTCCAGCCCCGTCCCTCTGAGCCTGCATTATATACACCCCCACCCCAATATCACTCCGGGACCCACCAGAGGGGCTCAGCTGCATCCCCCAGCCTCAAACTTATACTACCTTGGCTGGGGCTGTACACTGGCTTGGTTTCACCAGCTGTCTACACTGGCTAGGTCTCACTTCTCACCTACACCCTCTCAGGGAAACTGAGAATGGAAGCCAGTGCGGGGATGGGGGTGTCCAGAGATGAGCCCCACCCCCCGCCACTCTGCTGGGCCACGTGACCCTGAGCACATTCTCTGCTCCCACGGCTGTTGTGGCCCCAGCTCGCAGGCCATGCCGGAAACTTGATCTGTTTACACTGGGGCCTTGGCCCAGCCGAATTAAGCCTCACATGGGCTCCTCCTGGGGCTCGATCTGGGTCTGGGGAGGACTCACGGTGGCCCTGTCCAGTACCTGCTCCCTGGGGACCAGACCAATTAGATGGGAGTGTGGGGTGGATGCTGCCACGCTGACCGCAGCACTCTATCCATGCCACAAGCAGGGCCCTGACAGGGAGGTGGGGTGCAGGGAGAGCCCAGCTGGGAAGGCCCTGAATGTCTCGAGCTCAGGAATGGTCCAGGACCTTGGGTGCAGGGGCGGCTGCTTCCTGAATGACCCTGGGGAGCAGGAACTCGGGTATTCCCAGGAATTCTGTTGTTTTTTGTGCTCATGAAAGGCTGGGAACTGGTGTCATGGTAAGCCACACTGACTGGACCTCACCAAACCTGGTGAGTCTCTGATGCCCCGTGCTCCTGCTCCAGCCCCCAGAGATTCTCAGGCGCCTCGGGACTGAAGGGCACTGGCCTGGCAGATGGCAAAAGGGTGTCTCCGCACGGCCACTGTGGGGCTGGCCTTTGGAGGGGTGCCTGTGCCTGCCACAAGGGTCAGGTGAAGCCCACAAAACCCGAGTGGCCATGGACGCTGGCAGCTCTCAACAGCCACTATATGGCTGAACCCTGACTCCGCTGGAATCCCCATCACCACCCGGGTATGGCTGCAGCCCGGAGCGGGTAACCTGGGTGTGCTGGCCCTGCCACCATGAGCCAGGGCAGACTGGCGAGAACGGAGAGAGTTGGGGTCTAGGCGGAGGCAGGGCCTGAGGCAGCCAGGACTGCTAGGAGCCAAACACACCCTGGACGGCTGTCCTGTGGGCCAGGCAAACCTGTCTAACTGCAGGGCCCAGGAAGCTCCCAGAGTAGATGAGAGTCTACACTGCAGGACCCAGGGAGCTTCCGGGATAGATGGAGTCTACACTGCGGGCGCAGAGAGCTCCTGGGATAGATGTGAGTCTACACCACAGGGCACAGGGTGCTCTGGGGTAGATGAGTCTACACTGCAGGGCCCAGAGGCCTCCATGACCTCTGCAATATATACGGCTATGTGATGTCAATGGGTCTGAACTTAAAGCAGTCACCTGTGGCCCAGGAGCACGTTCTAGAAGTTTCCAGCCTGCTTCCCTGCTGACCAATAGTCTTGGCTGAGCCCAGGGCTGTGCTGAGTGCTCCAGGACCTGGGCATGGCCCCGCCCTTGTCCTCGGTGGGTTAAGAGGCCACAGCAGGCCAAGTCCAGGCTCTTCCTACGGTCCTCAGGGCCAGTGTTTGGGGGGTTCGGAGGTGTGGGGGATGGGACAGCTTGGACACTCTGCTCCAGGCAGTGATGAAGCCGAACAGCATGGTGGGGAGAGGCTGTGCCTGTGGGTGTCCGAGCGCCAGGGGGGCTTCCCCGACGCTCCTCCACCTGGGCCAGGTCCCCCAGGACTCAGTCTCAACTGCTCCCAAAAAGGCCCCAGCAGCCCAAGTCCTCAGGATGGTCGGGCACCCACAGAAGATGCGGCTCCTCAGGGGTCTCAAACCTTCTGTCACAGCCCCCTTCAGGTCACGCGCCCCCTGAGAACCACGAGGTGGCACAGGAGCTAGAGAGGACAGGAAGGACGGTGCGAGCAGGGCAGAGGGAAACTGAGGCATGCTCTGGAGCCAGCATGACTGGGAACCACTTGGGGCGGGCAGAGCGAATGGTACAAGGTCTAGGCAGGGGACACATCCCGGGTACCCCACCCTGACCTGAGTGAATGGGGCACCCCACCCACGGAGCTTTGGGAACAGCTTGGGGCAGTGCTGCAGGAGAGAGGTCCCTGGGCACTGGCCAGGCCCTTCCCCTTGGGGCTCAGTTCCAGACCCTGGAAATAACTGAACTCCAGCCGCTCTGGACTCGCCAGGTTCTTGGGGTTCATGGGCTGAGCCCCGCAGGAAGTACCCATGGGCCTCCAGCCCGGCCCTCCTGCTCCCCAACACGTCCAGGCTCCCAGGCCAGCAGTGCGGGGGTGCTGGGGCCAGTCACCACTGAAACATCCCTGCACCCCCAGTCTGGACCACCTGGAGTCCAGTTTGGGGCTTACAGTGGCCACGAATGGAGCCAGAGCAACAGCAGAGCAGGGAGGGCGCTGGCCTTGCACCTGGACATCGGGCCTGATCTGTGGCACACACGGTCCCGAGACCACCGGGAGTGATCCCTGAGCACTGCCAAATGTGGCCCAGAAATAAATAGGAAAAAATCGCCACCCGTGACTGTCAGTGGTCCTGGGTCTTGCCTGCCCCTGGCCTGGCGAGTCCGTGGTGGCGGTAGGACTGTCCCTGCGAGCAGGAGCCCCAGGGCTTCCGTGTGGGTGGGTCAAGGTTTTGCTCTCACTGAAACACTCCCTGGGCTGCGGCCAACACAGCCAGGTCTCATCTGCAGATGGAGAGGGGAGATGCACGCGGAAGCAGGAGGGGCCGGCCTCGGCGCCCAGGCCTGTCTGCCAAGGCCCTCTCTGCCCACACAGGAGCCGGGTGGCCTCGGGCTGAGCGCCTTGGCAGGGACGCCCGGAGGGTCAGAGGGGCCAGGCGCCCACTCACTGCTCTGCGTTTTCCCAGGCCCTCACTTGGGATGGGGTCCCAAACATACAGCTGCCATCTTGTGCATGTCGGGGGTCTGTCGGGGAGCTGCCCCCCCACGCCCACCAGGGCCTGAGGTCTGGCGGCCACCGTAGGCAAGGCCAGTGCCTAGGGCTCAGTAAAGGCCATTGGTACTGGGGTCTGGTAGGTGCTGAGGATGGGCTCAGCCTGGGGCCAGCACTTCAGAAGGCGCAGCTGGAGTCCCGGGGTTGGGGTGGGGTCCTGCTGATGGCAGTCTACACGTGGACCCCGGCTCTATCCCTGGCACCCAGCACTGCCAGGTAAGCCCCCAAAACCAGAGGGAAGAAAAAAAACAAAGGCAGGCGCCTGGCCCCTCCAACTGGTTCCCCCACTCGCCCCTCCCATCCCTGTCCCTCCTGAGCTGTTTCTGCCCCCTGATGGGGTGGCCCGACCCCACTGAGTAGTGTGTGTGATGCGTCAGGCTACGGGCCGTGTCCATCACCCCTCCTCTAGTTCCCATGGCTGCCTCTGTGCCTGGCACATGCTGTCCCCCTTCCCAAGTCACGTCCTGACACGCCCCTATCTCAGGTGCCCCTTCACTGCCCTGCGGACTTCCCTAGCACCAGGCAACAGCACCCTCAGGGTCCCCCACTGGTGGTGTGTGATCCAGGCAGGGGTCCCGAGACCCCAGGACTTGGTCTTGTGAGCATCGTCCAGCACTCCCAGACCAGAGACAAAAAAGAGATGCTGCCTTAACCGGCCACCCAGGAAAAGGACAATGCGTGGGGAAAGAGTCCCACCCGCCTGGGTCACGGCGGGTGGGGACAAGAGGTGTCGTGGTGACCTGGGTGGACCTGAGACTGCTGTGTCTCAAGACCTCTCAAGAGGCTCAACTCTGGCTTCCGCCATGGCGGCGGGATCAGACCAGGACGTGTCCCCTGCCCCAGGCGGGGATGGTCATGAAGGGGCGCACCAAGGGACGCGCCCACCAGGGCTTCAGGCTTGCCCCCTGGGGAGCAGAAGGTGTTGTTGCTGGGGAGTCAGGAGTGGCCGGCACAAGCCAGGACACCCAAGTCCATGTGAGAAAGGAAACTGAGTCCATTAGCATGGCCAGGGGGCCGGTGGTCACAGGGAGCCAGATAACAGAACTCAGCTGCTCGCATTGACCAGCCTCAGAGCTGTGGGCCCTCGGGGGCCTGGCTGACCCCTCAGCACACATGGGCGTGCAGGGCAGATTCCACTTATTTACTGATTCTTTGGTTGGGGGGTGGCGGAACCCAGCAGTGCTCAGGGTGACCCCCACTGTGGGAGTTGGGGATCACGCCTAGTAATGCAGGCTCTGCCCTGCCTCCGGGTCCAAGATTCAACTTCTAGGAAGACGAGCTGGAGGAGATGAGGTGAGAACTCGTGTCCTTATAGCTGCAGGTGAGGGCGAGGTACAGCATTGGGGGTGAGGGTACGGGGCAGTGAGGGGCGAGGGGTAGCAATCGGTGCAGAGTGGGGGGCCTGGCAGGGAGGCAGCCAGCACAGGGGTGCAAGCACCAGCGGAATCACCCCAGCTCATGGCACCTGCCGACCCCTGGTGCCCTGGCCGGTGTCCAGGAGACCCCTCCCCTCCCAAGGTTTCTCCTGGGTTCAGAGCAAATGCAGACGGGCCCCTGGTCACACCCACCTCCAAGATGGGCACAGTGTCAGTGACAGATACGGGCTTCAGCCCAGAAATCTCCCTCAAGAGAAAACTCTGTCCGCTGACCCCTGACCACCTGCGCAGGCCCCAGAGTGCCGAGTGATGGATGTTCTGCAGGGACCGAGGCCAGGTTCAATGGCGACCCTCACAAAAGAGAAATAGAGCCCAGGCCTGTGGGTTGCCAAGGGTGCACCTCCCCAGGGCCCAGCTCTGAAACTGAGATGGTCCAGCAGGGACCACACAGTGGGGTGGGCTGGGGGTGTGTCATGGGATGGGTTGGGTGTGGGGAGCTGCTGTGAGTCCGTGCCTGTGGACCCCCTTCCCACAGATCCCCAGGGCCCCGGGTGCTGGAGCAAACTCGGGTGAGCACTGCCCCTAGCAGCCGTTTGCTCGGTTGCACTATTGGCTTTTGACCTGAAGGAAGGCTGAACTTTGAGAACATCCCGGGCACCGAAAGGCAGAGTAGGGGACCCCCACAGTGGAGGAAAGTCTAGGTGAGCCCAGAGGCCTGAGAGTGGAACCCACCCTCCACCTCACACCCACCGTTTTTTTGACTTTGTGGGTCACACTCGGTGATGCTCAAGGGTTACTCCTGGCTCTGCACTCAGGAATTACTCCTGGCAGAGCTTGGGGGACCATATGGGATGCTGGGGATGGAACCCGGTTAGCCGCATGCAGGGCAAACACCCTCCCCGCTGTGCTATCGCTCCGGCCCCCCCACACACACTGTTTGCCTGGAAGCTTCCTTGTCCCTTTACCAAGTGGCCAAGGGCCAGGCCAGCTGCCTGCTAACCCAGGGCCCGTGGCACCCTATCGTCAAGGTAGAAAGGGGGAGCCCCAGACAGGTGTCTGCACCCATCTCCACCCACACATGTGCATGCCTACACACACACACACACACACACACACACACACACACAGAGACACACACACACACCTGTGGATCTCACCCAATTCCAGGCTCCAGAACCACACCATAGTCTGACCTTGGCCCCAGAAAAACTCCATCTCCTGGAGGACAGACGCAGCTGCGGCCTCACAGCTGGCCACAGTGTCCCCACTTCTGCCCCTTGGGGCTGCAGTGATGCTCATGGGGCTGCTGGCGCTGGCCAAGGCCCTCTACTCGGGCCCAGGTGCTATGAATGGCAGAGCGTGAAGCCAGGAGCAGGAGGTCCCAGGTGCGCCCGAATACAACACTTAGAACACAGACACTCACGCCAGTGATTACGCCAAATGGGTTAGGAGTGTGAAAATAGGGCTGGGGGGACAGTTCAAAGACATGGAGCACATGTTTTGAGCCCCAGTGCAACGTGTGGCCCTCAGCACTGATGGTGGGCTCCCGCGGCACACAAACTGGCTGTCCATGAGCGCATGTGCAGACCGTACACGGCTCCGCAAAGCCAGCACGGCTCTCGGCCGCAAAAGCACACAGCATGTAGGGAACACATGTCGGGCACAGGCCGAGGGAGATGCAGCAGTCCCCAAGGCTCAGACACTTAGAGAGCTGTCTGACAGGTGGTCCTGGAGGCCCAGGGCTGAAGTGGGTCCAGCCGTGGCTCTAGGAATCCCCCGGGGCCTGCACGTGGCTGCAGCTGTCACAAATTCTCCCTTAGCTCACTGGTTTCGGGATCTGGGGCTTGTGCTGGACCCTGGTGCTTCCCCCTACGGCTGGGCCACGATTAGTCTCTTGTGAGTGGCCTCCAGATCTCATCGGTTGCAGCCAGGAGGCCCCCCGTTCCCTGGCTGGCTCCCTGGCCCCCACTTGCTTCTGCCCACTCACCTGGCAGCTACCCCCATTCTCACCATTTCTTTGTGTTCACAAACGCACGGTTACAACATTTTCATCCGGACATTCCATGTGTGAGCTTCTGTGGGCTACAACACTCGCCGTGCTGGAAACTCTGGTCCAGACCCGCTACAGGATTCCGGCGTCACCGGAACCCTGCTCCTGGCCCTCCTGCCCCCACTTGCCTGGGATGCCCCTAGACCCACGTGCCACTGAAGCACAAAGCACCCGCTAGGTGGGGTTCGGCTGCCTGTGTGGTCGCCTAGAGCCTTTTCGCCTCCCTGGCAGCAACCCCTGGAGCCGATTCTGCCTCCAGGCTAGAGCGACTCGCGTGAGCTTTCCCACACAGATCTAGAGTGGAAGGGGCCTGGCACCGCACCATACAGATGATGCCAGGGGCATGGCTGGGCAGAACGATGCCACCTGTGTAGGCGCTACTGCCCGGCCCGGTGGGGGCAGGGAGGTTCTGTGATGGTCCCTTGGTTCCCCACGTTTCTCAGAACGTACCCTGCCCTATGGCGACACGAGATGGTTCCAAAGGCAGACCCAAGGGAAGGGCAGCGGGGCGTTTCCCCAAAGCTCTGGCTGACCCCTGTGGCCATGGCCACGGGCCCAGCTGCTCAGCCAAGGCGCAGCCTGGGGAGTCTCAGGGGATCCCCGGCCAGCCGAGACGGGCCACCTCTCTGAGGGCACTGCATCTAGCAGGGACAATGAGTGCCACCGTGCGGGTCCGACCCCTGGACACACCTGGGATGAGCCCCCGCCTAAGCTATGCCTCACAGCAATGAGGGCCCAGGAGGGCGAGCTCAGGGAGGCTTCCTGGAGGGAGGAGTCATCACTAGGTACCTCACAGACCATTACGAGAGCCAGAGGGCGGCGTCACTGGTCAGCCCTTCCTGCCATTCCCCAGTGTCCCCACCAGAGTCAGAGCAAGGTGACCTGTCCTGTCACCTCACGTCATCCCGAAATTCAGGGGGTGAAACTGCGGCACACGCTTGCTTCTTGCCCGTGGGGGACAAGTGAGGTCCCTCCTGAGGAGGCAACTCTGCTGCTGAGGCCCCCAAGGCTTCACCTGCTTCAGTCCAGCCCCATGAGAGGCCAGTAGGGGTGGTCAGGCATGTGGGCACTCCCAACAGCAGCAGCCGCACGGGTGGTCCCAGAAACAGGCTGCGCATGGCTGGAGCCAGAAACCAGAGGCTCTGACTGAGCCCAGCAGAACTGGGGCGGGGATGACAGACTGGCTCGAGAGACATGAGGTGTGGGATATGGGGGACCCTGACTCGGCCCAGCACAGCTGTCCCCGATCTCTGGGCTCGGGCAGGGCCACCCCATCCCGGTCCTCACCCTGGTACCATCCCCACCATGACTGCGTACAGACTCCCGCAGTGCTCCCAGGCCCTGGGCGTACAGTCAGAGGCAGCAGGTACAAGGGGCAGCCCGAACTCGAATGTGGGCCTGGCTGAGATCCTGGGTGCTCAGGAGCTGGGTGGGCGGGCGACAGTCGCGGCACCTGCGGCAGCTGCCACTCACTTGCTGCCAGAGGTGGGGAGTGGAAACGGGCGCCCTGCCAACCACTGCCAGTCCTGGCCCCTGCTTGGCTGTCTCCCTCCATCCCAGCACCGCTGGACTTTCCCATCTGGACTCAGGAAATAGCGCCTCTTCTCCAGGGAGTCTTCCTGGCTTTAGGCGCTGGGGTCCTAGAGCTCTTCTGGCCGCCCCTTCCAGCTCTTGATGGCTCTCCTCAGCCTCCGGGCATGCTAGAGTCACGACTGTGAGGATGAGGACTCCACAGAGCTGGAGCTGTCTCTCGGGCGATGCTGGTGGTGCTCACAGAGCTTCAGAACTAGTGGGCACCTCGGAGAGCTCACAGCCACCTCCAGGCGCAGAAAGCACAAGCCACTCCCAGGTCACGGCAGTGCGGTACAGGGGTAACGCCCCGCTGGCCCGTGGCTGCTGTGCACTGCTCTCGGAACTTGAAGACTCAGGAGAGTTCACAATTTGAAGCTTTTCTATAATAAATGTCTCAAGTATTCAGTATGAACTATGGCTTCTGGCAAGGGGGAGGGACGTGCTGGGACCAGCCCTGAGGACAGCCTCAGGGGGTGTCTGGGGGCCATTCTGTGAGGGATGCATTCCAGGACATAAGTACTGTCTGGGTTCCATGGGCAGAAGGAAAATGCTGTCACTCCCATCCCCTGGGCCCACGTGGCCCTGTGCACACCCCTATTACACCCTGCACAGGTGCCTCCTGGAATAGGGGCCCCACGCTTGGCCAGCAGGGCCCAGACTCCTGCCCTCAAACCCAGACCTGCCTGGCTATGTGTGCCTCTGGTGACTCCATCTGAAAACGGTATGAGCCCGGTGCGAGGAAGGCAAGAATAGCCCTCTGCTGCTCCCAGCACTGCTTTCCGGGTCACAGATGCTGAACCCAAGCCCACAACGCTGTGCCACGTGAGCCCGGGGTGGGGGTAGGGTCTTGGCTGTACATCTCCAGCCCCTCACGACTGACTCCCTGGGCGACGAGGCCGTCCTGGTCCAGTCTGCAGGTTCCTGAGGCGTCAGGGCTGGCTGACAGAGGCCAAGCACAGTGCATGCATGAGACGTAGGTTCCAGGCTTTCTGCTGCATGTCAGGCAGAAAAGCGACAGCTGGAGTCCGGGCACCTCTGTCGAGCCTGGCCCTGCAGCCTTGGGGCCCTTAGCCTTCCAGCAGCTGCAAGCCCCCTGGGGGAGGCCCAGTTGCCTCAGAGACTCTGATAGGCCTATCAGCCTCGGTGAGCTCTGATAGGCCCAGCTGCATCGGCGAGTTCCGATTGGCCCAGTTGCCTGTGTGTGTTCTGATTGGCCCATGATGGTCTCATTCCCTGGGCCAGTGACTGGTGGAGGCATGTCCATGTGACCCAGTTCTGCCCCGGGAGAGGAGGCAGCCTGGGCAGGGGGTGTGTCCCAGACTTCGGTGTAGCCTGGCACCGTGGGCTACACCCTGGTGCCAAGGATGGCCCCAGAGAAGCAGGGGGAGGCTGGGCTATTTGGCGGACAGCACCAGTGACCTCTACGTGAGAAAGTTTCCCACACCATGTCCCAACTTATACTGCCTAGGCCTCGCTATCTGCAGCCCAATGAGCGGTCACACACACCCCGCCTCCCCCAGAGCGTGGTCCACCTTGAGACTAAACCTCAGGCCTGGAGCACGGGGCTGCGCCCAGCCATACTCAGGGAGGCCTTCTGGGAAGGGAAACAAAAGAACAAGCAGGAGGATCCTTGGCGGCGAGAACAAGGGCTGGTGGGGAAGCGTGGGAGCCACGAATGATCTGTGGGTTCAGAGAAGACCCGGTCACAGATGGCCCTTGCCAGGCCACTGGATCTCAGGGTGCGGCAGGGGCCCTGTGGATGCTGAGTGTGCTTTATGGGGTCTCACCCTTGAACTGTGTGCTGAGCCACCACCTGGCCTCTGGCCCCTGACGCCTGAGCACCCACGCTGCCCCAAGCTGAGACAGAGGCTCGGGCTGAAATCTGGGTCACTGTGCCCGTGTCAGTGGCAACGGACAGGCAGGCACCAGCGTTCTACAAAGCAGAGTAAGTGCAGGGCTGGGGCGCCCGGGTTCAGCCCCAGGCCTGCTGCCCCGCCGCATGACCTTGAGCTTGCCAGCTGGGTCTCCCTGCTCAGCAGCAGCCGGGAGAAGCGGCAGCCCCGATTATCTCTGGTAGTGTGGCGGGGGTGGGGCGAGCTGCCCGGAAAGTTCCTCAAAGAAGGCTCCACGCGGAAACTGGAGAATAGGAGCCGACAGTAGAGATGGAAGCCGGGAGGGCAGCCGGGATGGGAGCCCTGAGCCGGGCTCTGAGTAGTAACGGTCAGCCTTGGGGGACCAACATCCTGGCAGCAGCTGGTAGATGGACCAGCGAGCCTGGGGGGACTGTGCTGTTCTGCTGGCCCTTTGGGCTGGGCATTCCCATCTGTGGACCCGGCAGTGTCTGTAGCCATGGCAGGAGGCAGGAGCTCTAGGCCCCACAGTGCCACACCCCAGAGCTAGCACCGAACCCCAGGCACCCTGGGCCTCCTAGAGCTTCTTTGTAAAGCAGGGTAACACCTAATGCTCACGGCCCTGTCACTGGCGCACGCTGCGCACACACACACACACAGACATGCACACACGGATATGCATATACACACATCAACACATGTGCAGACACACATACAACACAGACACTCATGCATGTACAGACTCATGAACACACATATAATACACATGTGCATAACACAGACACAATACACTCATATATGCACGCATGCAGCAGGGGGACATTTCCCACCCAGCCAAACCCTACTTTATTTTGGGGGACACTGCCCAAGCAGTGTTCAGGGGCCTGAAACCTGGCACCACAGCCCTGCTTGTGGGGTGACCGGGATATCCCGGCATGGTGGGGATTTGTATGACGCGAAACATCAAAGTAGGGTCCTGCACACGCAGGTCACATGCTTGACCTGGCGTGCCAACTCTCCCCAACTCCTATTTTAGAGGCTGAAAAGCCAATGTCACCTCCTACAGGAAGCTCCCCGGCTCTCTCCAGCAGTCCCACAGCCCTCCCCCCTACGAGACCCTGAGACCCTTCCCTGACTCCTCCCTGGTCTCCCACTCACCTCTTTCTCTCTAAACCAGCTTCTGAGCTGCAAAGAGGGCGGGGCAGTGAGCTGGAGAGATCGGGATGCGGCCACAGCCCCCACGCCGAGTGGGTCCCAGGAGGGAGACGACTAAGAGCTAACAGCTAGGGCTGGAGGAGTAGGAAAGTTTCAGGGTGCTGTCTCTAGATCTTTTGGGATCTACACCCAGGCCAGACTCCCTGTCTCTGCACTCGGAATTACTCCTGGGAGTGCTGGGGACCCTACGGGATGCCGGGTCGGGCTTGAGAAAGACAAGTGCCCTACCAGCCTCTTTTATCTCAGGATCTTGAGGGCTGGACGGGGATTTCCTGGGGCAGAGACCTGAGTCAATGACCCGGGTCCTAGCTAGGGTGGCTAAGCAGTGACTTCAGGCCAGAGCCTGAACTGCATGCAGGGGGACACAGAGGGAGTGTGGGACCCCACGGCAGCTGAATGGGGCCCCTCGGAGCCTGCAGTGCTTTGGGGAGAAAGTTAGGGGCACAGATCAGAGGTTGGGGGGAACACCACTGATGACAAAGTCAAAAAGGGCCTCAAGGTGCCACGTGGACACGGAATCAAGCACAACCCAGTGACCCCCACTTGGCCGCCCCAGAGACCTCCCCATTCCCACAATCACTCAAACCTCTCACAGGCAACTCCTCTAAAACGGGAGGGGCGGCCCCTGCTTTGCCACAGTCAAAGACAGGGAGGGGCAAAGGGCCCTCCCTGCCTGGCTGCTCAGGGAGGGGGGCACCACCACGGCCAGCGCCAGTGCCCAGCCACCCAGTCTAGAGTCCGACCCTTGAGACACGGTGACCCTTGACCCCTGAGTCATCTGAAGACTGGACTGGTCACCTGGGCCACAAGCAGCCGCCTCCTGCAGGAGGTCAAGGGCCAGCAGGATCTCCCTGTGGGGTTGGTCCGTTAATGAGGTCTCTAACCTGGATGGCGGTGGGGCGGCACAGGGCTGCTGGCTGGCAGCCTTTCTAAGAAGCCCCCAGTGCCTTCTCCTGGTAGCACCCACCCGGCACGGCAGCCGCCTGAGTCATCATCCTAGTCCCTGTCTGAACAGAAGCCAGCTAGGGGGGGCTGTCCGAGGGCCCCCTTGGAAAAACAGGCAGTTTCATCCAGTGTGGGGGGCAGAAGGCTGCTAGCTGGGGGTAGAGGGTGTCATGGGGGGGTGCTCAGAAGGAGGAGGGGGGGAGCCCGGAACGTCTCAAGTGTTGGCTTTTGTTTTCAAATGGCCTGTTTAATAATTACCTTCACAATTAAAGGAGCAGGGGCTGGGCAGCCAGGGGGACCGATGGGTGCAGGCAGGGATGGGGGAGAGATGCCCTCTGGCCACCACAGCTCGGGCTGGCAGACAATGGCCCGACCACAAATCAGAGATTTCCAGGCTAGAACTTTCAGGGGCAGATAAGCAGCGGGATGGAGCTCTGCGCCCAAGGGGCGGTGTAGGCCGGGAGGGGGCTGGGGCGCGGTGCGCTCCGCTTAACCTTGACCTGGCGCCGCGATTCATTCATTCAGCAGAGACAAGCACCGAAAAACCCTAATCAAGCAACAACTTCATCCCTCAATGGTGGACAAACAAGGGATTTAAGTTACAGGGCGAGCTGGAGCCGCAACCACCGGGGGGGGAGGGGGGGGGGATACCAACGCCCCCCCCACTTTAATCCTAAACCCGGTATGAGCTCCCAAAAAGCAGCCCTCCACCTGGCTGGGGAAAAATTCAACTTACTGGCTTTTTTTTTTTTTTTACAAACCTCCAAGGCCTTTCACTCTCTTTCCCCCTGCAGTATCCAAGCCGGCGTCACAGCACAGCCGTAAGCGTGCCCGCTTCCCCCGTCCCCCAGAGCCCCCAAACCCACCTTGACCCTGACCCACGGCCCTCCCCCGCGCCCCTCTCCCGGGCCGGCACCGGAGATAAACCTCCACTCCTGATTTGATTTTAATCCCCCGACCCGGCTGCTCGGGCTCAGCCCCGCGCCCCCTATCCCTACCCCGCCCCAGCGCCGGGGGCCGGCCCCGGAGCGGATGGGGGAGGGGGCCGCGTTAGTTTGTTTTTCCCACCACCGCGTCCCCACACCTGTTTTTCATTCATTCATTCATTCGTTCGTGCGTTCATTCATTCCGGGGGTCCATCCCCGCAGCCCCTCGGCGGTCTTGCCGGGCTCGGGCGGCAGAGGATGCGACGCGGGGCGACAGCGACAGGGGATGCGTTTGGGGAGGGGGCTCTGGGCACCAGAGGACCCCCCCACCCCCACCTCCCACCCGGCGGCACAGCGGAGTGGCTTGTTCCAAATTAAAAGAAGGCCCGAAAACACCCCAAACCCAACCCGACCCAGCTGGGCAGCGGGGTGGGGGCGCTGCCCGGGGCTTCAAGTTGTTTGCGAGGCGCGGCGGCGGGCACCAGCCCCTTTGTCTGTGCCCGGCGCGCTCACCTGGTCTTGGACGACAGGAAGGCGAGCTTGATGAGGCCGTAGGTGAAGAGCGGGAGGCTCTCCTTGGCGACGCTGGCAACTTGCAGCCGGTGCTCCAGGATGTGGAGTTCCATCGTCCGCCCGCGCCCCGCGCCCCGCCGCGGCTCATGGGCAGCGGGGCGAGCCGCGGCCCCGCCCCTGCGCACCCCGCCGGCCCCGGGCGCCGCGGGCAGCCGGCCGGGCAGCGGGACGTGGGCACCGGCCTGGCCCGGGATTGGGGGCACACGGACAAAGGCGAGGGGCGCGAGCGGCAGCGCTGGCGGAGCAGCGGCGCTGGGCGCCCGGCGCGCACGGCAGCTGCTGCTCGCTGGAACAAACAACTTGCCACTCAAACGCCGGCCTGCGGCGCATGCGCGCCCGCGCGGGCCTGCCGGGACTTGTAGTCCACGCGGGGGGCCAGGGAGCCGCGGGCAGGGGGGGGGGCGGGACCCGGGAAATGGCAAGGACGCGGGGTGGGGGGCTGGCACCCCTTAGGCGAGGCCACGGGAGAGGCCAAACCCAGCGCTGAGGGCCCTGGGAGGCCAGCCCCGAAGAGAGATGCTTGGGTATTTGGGGGGGCTGCCCAATCTCCCCCACCCCCTCAAGCCAGCGAATCATCAATACAAGTCCAGCGCTGGGAGGTGGGGGCAGGCCTGGGAAGGGGAGAGCAACCCGTCATGACAGTGCAGAGAAGCCGGGCTGGGAACCGAGCTGGGCTCTGACACAGGCTGTCCCACAGAGTTTGGGAGGATGAAGGGGGAGCTCAGGGGAAGCAGGGCTGGGGGCGGGGGCTCCCTGGGGTGCAGGCCAGCGGCCTTCCAGGCGGAACGAACAGCGTGTCCCAACGCACAGAAGCGTGAAAAGCCCCCACAGCGTTGTGTTTGGCTTTGTCGGAGCGGAAAATGTGAGGAGGACAGGCTAGAGATAAGGCAGGCTCTGCAACCGGCAGCGCACCCAAGGGGGGTCGGAGGTCTGGAGAGTTGATGGGAAGGCCAGGGCCCGAATAGGGTCAGGTCTGGACCACAGCCAAGGACTTGTCTGCCTGGCCCACGCAGGACCATGTCCCATTGCCTCTCTCCCACCATCCTCCCAGCCCCACCGTCCCCTTCCTTGCAAATTTCTAGGTTAAATTAGCTGCTGATGGGTCAGAGCAACAATGGTCCAGCTTGTATGGCATTTGCCTTGCATCCGGCTGACCCTGTTCAATCCCTGACACCCCATAGGTTCCCTGGAGTCCACCGGGTGATCCTTGAGTGCAAAACCAGGAGCCTGGAGCTCCACCAGGTGTGGCCCAAAGCCAACCAGAGGGGTCAGTCAGAGCAATAGCACAGGGGGCAGGGCACTTGCCTTGGGTGTCTACAACCTGGGTTTGATCCCCGGCATCCCATATGTTCTCCTGAGCACCGCCAGGAGTGATTTCTGCAGAGCAGAGTAGTAACCCTGAGCATTGGGGTCACCTCCTTCACGAGCATTTGAGTAACCCAAAAACAAAACAAACATGCACAAAAATGGTGGTTTGGGCCCATGATGGTCAGTTCTACCTGTGAGGAGAGGCCGAAGACCCTAGGGGTCCACATTCCTACCCCAAGAGGTGTAACTGAGGACTTGCAACCCCCCACACCTTTTTGGGGTCATACCTAGGGATGCACAGGGCTCTGCACTCTGTCTTGGCTCTGCACTCAGGGACCACTCCTGGTGGTACTTTTGGGGGACCTATGGGATGCTGAGGATCGAACCCCCGGTCTGCGGCTCCTAACCACTGCATTGTTGCTTCAGCCCCTCCCTTGTGTTCACTAAAGGCTCTGTCTGCGTCTGGAAGGGCATTAACGAACAAGTGCTTTTGCCTTTGCTGTTCGCCCTTTCCAGACCCTCAGCCCCATTATGGCGGTGATTTCTGTCTTCTCTGCACTGTGACGAGGATGTGACAGATAGAATCTGCAGGCCACAGTCATTTGCTGACCATCTCCAGATCTCCCTGGCCCCACCAGAGAGGCGGTGAGAGGCCACACAGGTCCCCGAGCTGCGGGAGACCAGTGCAAGCACAGGGGACTGCAGGACTCGGGAGTGTATGTGGTATAAGATGCGGCCACAGCACCGGCAGGAGAGCCCAAGCCAGCCCTATGGGAGGGCTTCCCTGGCTTCTTCACTGAGGACCGTGACCCAGCAGGGCATGGTGAAATCCACACAGAGGCCGGCATCACCCAAGATGGTGAGTGTGGGAAGACAGGCCGGGGCTGCTGACCCTGGGGTGGGGACAGACAGGGGCTGCTGACCCAGAGGGGTGGGCGGGAGATGCTGACCCCGTGGGGGGAACAGACCAGGGGCTGCTGGCGGGGGCTGCTGACCCCGTGGAGGGACAGACCAGGGGCTGCTGGCGGGGCTGCTGACCCCGTGGAGGGACAGACTGGAGGCTGTTGACCCTGTGGGGGACAGGTCAGGGGCTGCTGACCCTGTGGGAGGACAGGCCAGGGGCTGCTAACCCTGTGTGGGGACAGACGGGGGCTGCTGATCCTGGGGGGTGGGCGGGGGCTGTGTGCTGCTCACCTGGTTGGATCCCTTTCAACACGTATGATTCCTCCCTGAGCACCTCCAGGATGAAGCCGGAGGCAGAGGCAGGCGTGAGCTGAGCACAGCTGATGAGCCTCCGAGGGAAACACTCCTTCAGTAACTTTTCCCCCTTGGGCCACACCTAGCAGTACTCAGGGCTTGTTTCTGGCTTTTCTTTTCTTTTTTTTTTAAAGGGATTGTACACAATTTCATTTTATCTATCTATCTATCTATCTATCTATCTATCTATCTATCTATCTATCTATCTATCTATCTATCTATCTATCTATCTATCTATCTATCTATCTATCTATCTATCTATCTATCTATTTATTTATTCATTCATTTGCTTTTTGGATCACACCCAGCAATGCTCAGGGTTTCTCCTGGCTCTGCACTCAGTAATTACTCCTGGCGGTGCTCGGGGGGACCATATGGGATGCCGGGGATCGAACCCAGGCCGGCATGGGCCGGCTGCGCACGGCAAATGTCCTACCCGCTGGGCTATCGCCTCCGGCCCCGTTCCTGGCTTTTCACTCAGGAATTACTCCTGCCTGGCTCAGGGCGACTGTATGGGATGCCAGGGATCCAACCCAGGCCAGAGGCATGCAAGGCAAACGCCCTCCCGCTGTGGCTTCTCTCCTAACTCCAAACTCGACTGGGATTCTGCCCGCTCTGGGGCCCAAGGCCCAGAGTCTCAGCCCCTAACCAGGATGCAGCCACCCTGAGACCAGCAAGTGAGCACCAGAAAATTCAGGTGTGGAGGAGTTTACAGGGGTGAAGCGCAAACCCGGGACACACAGCTCACAGGCGCAGGTCGGCCCTGGGCATGGGATTTGTCATGTTGGGAGGCTGTCCTGGAAGAAGGCCTGGGGTAGATTCCTTGGAGAAAGAGTGCCAGGTACTCCACTGTTCCAGCTGAACCCGCCCCCTCCATTCTTGTTTTGGGATCACATCTGGCAATGCTTAGGGGTTACACCTAGTTCTGCACTCAGGAATTACTTCTGGCGGTGCTCAGGGGACCATATGGTTTCCTGGGGATTGAACCCGGGTCAGCCAAGTGCAAGGCAAATGCCCTACCTGCTGGACTATCACTCTGATCCCCTTTTAAAAAAAAAATATTTTAAATTTTTTTATTTGTTGCTTTTGGGGGTCACCCAGCAATGCTCAGGGTTATTCCTGGCTCTGCACTCAGGAATTACTCCTGGCGGTGCTCAGGAGACCATATGGGCTGTAGGGGATTGAACCCGGGTTGGCTGTGTGCAAGGCAAACGCCCTCCCTGCTGTGCTATCGCTCTAGCCCTTTCTTTCTTTCTTTCTTTCTTTCTTTCTTTCTTTCTTTCTTTCTTTCTTTCTTTCTTTCTTTCTTTCTTTCTTCTTTCTTTCTTTCTTTCTTTCTTTCTTTCTTTCTTTCTTTCTTTCTTTCTTTCTTTCTTTCTTTCTTTCTTTCTCTTTCTTTCTTTCTTTCTTTCTTTTCTTTCTTTTCTTTCTTTTCTTTCTCTCTCTCTCTCTCTCTCTCTCTCTCTCTCTCTCTCTCTCTCTTTCTTTCTTTCTTTCTTTTTTTTTTTGCTTTTTTGGGTCACACCTGGCAATGGTCAGGGGTTTCTCCTGGCTCCGCACTCAGGCATTACTCCTGGTGGTGCTCGGGGACCATATGGGATGCCGGGATCGAACCCAGGCCGGCATGGGCCTGCCGCGTACAAGGCAAATGCCCTACCCGCTGGGCTATCGCTCCGGCCCCAGCCCTTTCTTTCTTTTCTTTTTCTTTTCTTTTCTTTCCTTTCCTTTTCTTTTTCTTTTCTTTTCCTTTCCTTTCCTTTCCTTTCCTTTTCTTTTCTTTTTTATTTTCTTTTCCTTTCCTCTTTTCTTTTTTTTTGTCTTTTTGGGCCACACTCAGCTGTGCTTATGGTTTATTTCTGGCTCAGTGTTCTGGGATCACTCCTGGTGGAGTTTGGGGGAACCACATGGGGATGCTGGGAATTGAACATGGGTTAGACACATGCAAGGCAAATGCCCTTCCCACTGCACTGTCATTCTTTTTTTTTTTTTTTTTGCTTTTTGGGTCACACCCAGCAATGCTCAGGGGTTACTCCTGGCTCTGCACTCAGGAATTATTCCTGGCGGTGCTCAGGGGACCATATGGGATGCTGGGGGATCGAATCCGGGCCGGCAGGGGCCGGGTCGCAAGGCAAGGCAGACGCCCTACCCGCTGGGCTATCGCTCTGGCACTGCACTGTCATTCTGGCCCTTGCTTGTTTCTTTTCAACAGCCCCAGAGGGGACCCGGAGCCACAGACTGAGGATAGGGAGCTTGCCCCTGCACGCCGCAGACCCAGGCTCCATCCCTAGCATTCCCTGAACACCTCCAGGAGTGATTTCTGAGCTCAGAGCTAGGAGTAAGCCCTGAACATCGCTGGGTGTGATGAACCCCAGAACTTTAAACCAAAACCTAAGCCAAACCAAGCCCCAGAGGGGCTGGCGGCTGGGCTTGGACTCAGTGCCTGGTGTCAGGGTGAGTTTGATCCCCAGAGCTGCTGGCGCGTGGAGGGGACCCTGAAGCTGCCTGGGACACTCGGCAGCACTAGCTCAGTTTGTGAGCCCCCAGTCTGCGTTT
>JAJIBD010007171.1:0-103321 GCA_021461705.1 Cryptotis parvus | reverse complement strand
AAGCAGGAGGCCAGGGTTCAATACCTAGTTGTTCCTGGTCCCCTGAGCACTGTCAGGAATGACTCCTTATCACTCCTGATCACAGAGCAGGGAGTAGCATCCAAGGAGTACCAGGTATGGCCCCAAACATGCTCCCCATCCCAAAAGAACCTAAATAGTCAATTTGGATTTTTTCCTCAGGAGCTTTTGAACCTTTACTCCCTAACATCCAATGATACTAAGTGACTAAACATAACAGCAAGCTATTGGAGTGAAAATAGAAAGAAAGGTCAATATATCAGAAATTAGTCCTGAACTAAACCTACACATGTAAGAATCAATTTACAGTGAAGGAACCAAGAGCATACAATGAACAAGGTAAGATTTCTCCAACAAAAGATTTTACAAAAACTGAACTATAAAACTCAAAGTGGATTCAAGATTTGAATGTAAGACCCAAACCATAAAATGCAAAAGTAGACATAGTTGACATATTCACAAGATGAACCATAGAGATGTCTTTAATAACTCATTTTGTTTTCCAAAAATGAAAAACAAAGGGTATTACATCAAATCAAAAAACTTTTGCATAGTGAAAGAAAAGGTCATTAAAAGAAAAAAGCATCTTCCCTGAATGGAAGAACATATTTATACATCATATCTTAACAAGAGGGTAATAATTGCAATATGTAAAGAATATATAAAGAACTCATGAAACAACTAAAAATGGGCAGAAAGTCTGAAGAGAGAGTTCTCAAAAGAAGACGGGAGATGTTCAACAAATACATGAAAAGATGCTAATAATCTCTTATTGGGGAAATGCTAGTTAGAATAAAAATGATGTAATTTCACAACTATATGAGTGTTGATAACCCAAATACAAGGAACAGTGACTGTTCAGAGGATGTGGAGATAATGTTTTGTACTGTTGCTGGAAAATGTAAACATGTACAGCCACTCTGGGTATGGAATTCATTAAAACATACGAAACAAAATTCCATATAATCCATGAATTTTATTTCTGGGTATTTATTCAGTGGATAAAAAATAATTAATTTGATTGAACCTGTTTGTTTTGGGGGCCACTCTGTGCTAAGGGATTACTCCTGCAATGTTTGGGGGACCGTATATAGTGCTGCAGATCATACCTGGGTCTGTGGTCTGTAAGGCAAGCACCTAAACCTCTGTACTAGCTTTCCTGTCCAAAATCAGTACCTCAAGAAGATATATGTGCATCCTTATTACTAAAAACATTATTTACAATAACCTAGAATTGAAAATAACATAATGGATGATTGTGAAAGTGAGGAAAGTGAGGATAAAGAGGATATGGCATAACAGACAATGGAATACTTTCTGACTATATATAAAAAGTGAAATACAACCATTTGCCACAACGTGAATTGACCTAGAACATATTTTTTCTTTGTAAACGAAGTCTAATGGATAAAGACAAATACTGCATGTCTCTGTACTCACATAATAAAGAAATGAATGAGATAAATAAAGCAAAGGTAAAATTGAGTATTGCAAAAAAAAAAATAGGAATAGGTCAAGTGAAGTGATTCTTGCACAATCGAGGCCAGGCAGGGGTAACAGAAGTGTGAGTAGCAATCATAAGCACGGAACCTTTTTTTATTTTTTTGGCCCTTGATTTCAGAGGAGGGAGGGATCAGGTCTGGTTGGAAAGTGAGGCTTCATAGAGAGAATGAACCAAGAAGGCATGGACAGGTAAGTCACATATTGATGGTAAAAATCACTTAACACATTGACACTAACACAGCAATTTTTGTTAAACCACATCTAAGTATGAGCTAGTGGTGGCATATGCTGGTGTCAATGAGTTAATCATCTTCTACTTTGGCAGTGATAATACTGTAAAGGGAAGAACTAGGATTCGGCTGCAAATAACTTTCTTTCAACTAACTCACATTAATAGAAAATGGCCAAAGAAGAGTTATTTCTGTAGGAAGGACAGGTTGGGGCAGGGCTGAGACCTGGAGCTCCACGTGCTCAGCTCCTGTTTTTCTCTGAGGGAGCTGAAAATTGTCTTTTACCCTTACTACATGAAAACAGATCTAGAGAGGTTCAGGCTAACTCTGGGGGATACTGTGTAGCTACATTGAAGAGAACTGCTGTGTGGCCTCCCTGAGGAGACATGGTGGCAGAAAACATTTGTACATGTACTCAGAAATAAATTCTAGCTTTGATGTCATAATGTAAAAAAAAATCACAAAATACTTAGAATGAATTTCATAAAAATATGCAAGACCTGTATGTGGAAACTTACATACCAATAGAATTTATATAAAATCTAAACTATTGAGAACTCCACTATGTGGCCTAGAGAAGAAGTATCAATACAGTTGGAATCAATTATCTCTAATTAATTAACCTATTACTTCAACATAATCCTAATCATACATAACTCAGCAGGGTTTCTCTGAATAAATATTATCAAGCTAAGTCTAAAGTAATATAAGTATGCTAAGTCTATAGAATACCAAACCAATGTGGACAAGAGCAAAGCCAAAGAGTATCTGACTTTGAGATGTAGATACAATAATTAAGAATATACAATTTGCATATGGATTGATAAACAGATAAGTGGAGCAAGATAGAGTCCAGAATATATACTGAACGATGATTGATTTTTAAAAAAGTAATGGTGTCAAAGCAAGCTAATAAGGAAAGTTTTCAAAAAAGATACTTGGGGGCAGAGGAATAGTACAGCAGGGAGGGCATTTTCCTTTGCACATGACCTAACTGGGTTTGATCTCCGGCATCCCATATGGTCCCCCGAACACCACCGGGAGTAATACCTGAGTGTAGAGTCAGGAGAAACACCTGAGCACTGCAAAAAAATGAATTCTGATTGGATCATAGACTCAAGGTAAAAGACAAAACCCACAAATCCAGGGCCAGAGAGACAGTGCAGTCAGCAGGGCACATGCCTTTCATGCAGTCGGGCCAGGTTCACTTCCTGGTGCCCAATATGGTCCCAAGCATGCCCAGACACATCCCTGAGCCCAGAGCCTGAAGTAAGCCCTGAGCACTGCCGGGTCTGACTAAAACACAAAACAAATACAACAACAAAACCACTAATCCCTTAGAGGAACATTTAAATATTTTTTATAACTCAGAGATAAGCAAAGTGTTCTTTGGCAAGTTAGAGAAGGCAATAACCATAAAATACTTACAAATTCAATTTTACAAATTAACAACATCTATTTTTTCAAAAGCTCTTAAGAAAATGAAGTCACAAAATCAAAAAAAATATAAGCGATACATCTCTGGCTGTTTGTTGATGTCTAGACTATACAAAGAACCTCTACAACTCAATAATAAAAATAACGCCAATTTGGGCCGGGGCGATAGCCTAGCGGGCAGGGCATTTGCCTTGCACGCGGCCGCCCGTGCAGGCCCGGGTTATATCCCTGGCATCCCATATGGTCCCCGAGCACCGCCAGGAGTAATTCCTGAGCAAAGAGCCAGGAGTAACCCCTGAGCATCGCCGGTGTGACCCAAAAAAGCAAAATAAATAAATAAATAAATAAATAAAAATAACCCAATTAAAATGCAAAAGATTTGAAGAGACACTACCGAAATTTCTATGTTAAAGACCAGTAACACATGCCAAATTGCTCAACATAAATGGTCATCATAGCACAAATTAAAACCTATACAACCAAGAGAATGGCTACAATTGTAAGACTCACAACTCTTCCTATTAGCAAAAAAAAATTCAGCCTCCAGACTCCCTCCAACCTCCCTGTTGTGTTTTTGGGTAAGTGAAAAGGTAAATAGCTTTGGAAAGAAGATGGGCAACTTCTTATAAAACAAGTGCATATTTAATCAATGATTTAATGAATACAACTATGTATTTTACCAAGAGAAATAAAAATACATATATTTAAAAAAGGCTGGAATAAGAATGCCCATAGTTACTTTTTTTCATAATTGCCCAATGATAACCAACCTAGGAGTCCACCAATAGGAAAGTGGCTAAACAAACTGGTATGGCAACATCAGACAATTCTACTTAGCACAAAAAATAACCAATGAATCAATTCCAAAAACATGATAAGAGTCAAAAATATCTTTTGGACAGAAAGCATCCTTTTTATGAAACCACATATAGTGTATAACTCTATTTTGATGAAATTTTAGAAACCTGTAAAACTTATCTGTGACAGAAAATAAATCATACCAATGACTACTTCTGGGGTTAGGAGGCAGATTAATTAAATTAGGGAAGAAACGTGAAGAAACTTCTAGAGTAGGACTCCTTACATCATCTTGCAGGGGTAGATTACACAATTTTCCTTGTTGTTTGTTTTACTTAGGGGTCTCACCCAGTGGTGATCATGCTTATTCCTGGCTCTGTGCTCGGGGATCACTCTTTAAGGGTACAGGGAGGCCCTCTGGCATGCTAGGAACTCAAGCCTGGTCAGCTGCATGGAAGGCAAGTGCCGTACCCCCTCTACTATGACATTGACTCCTACATTACACAATGTATGCAGTTGTCAACACTGATGCAAAGGCGCACTTAGGATTTGTGTTTCTTAATATGTTAGTTTCACGGAGAATGTCAGAGAAAATAGAACTCTACTCAACAACATGCATACCATAACACTGGGAAGAGCAGTCAAAAAGCAAAACTGTGAAAAATACAATGCCCTAATGAATGGGAGGAGTATATATATCTGGAGAGAGAAGCAGCAGTGCAAAGAGGGTAGAATGTTAAAGGTGGAATAATGGCAGTGGATACTTGAGTGTTTATTGTAAAAATCCTTTCAACTTTGCCGTATTCTTGACAATTTTCACCATGAAGACTGAGAGAAAATGCTGGTGAGAATGTAAAGTGAGGGGTGAGCCTACATGTTCTTTTCATGTCAGCTGCCTCTTCCATGGTGTGTGAGAGAAGCAGCAAGTGCCAGCAAACACACTTTGTCAATGGCACAGCTGTCTGGGAGGAGCTGTAACGATTGCAGAGCTAGAGAAGATATTTTCATTTACAACAAGCAGGAAGATGAGAAGTCAAAAACAAAGGCCAAGAGTCAGTACAGTGGTTAGTGAGCATGCCTAGCACATACCCGGGTTAAATCCAGGCACCACAACGTCCCCTTGAGCATTGCCAGGTGTAGCCCTGGAGGCCCTGGCTACTGCTATGTGTAACCCTCAAAGTCCCCAGAACAGCCACTGAAGTCGGGGTATCCCTGGCACCTCCTGGAGCTGCATTACATTTGTATTCCCTGGTCCCAGCAGCAAACCACTTGGTTGACAACCACCAGCGGGATTTATTATGTTACAGAATGAATTTAGGATATACAGATAATGGCTATCACTGCTGTCCACTTATTCCCTCCACAAGTTTTTGTTTCTATGACTCTACTCTTCCTTTTTCTTAAGAACACAACATAACAAATCTTTATTCATAATATCTGCTGATTTTCTTGTCCTTAAGTCACTTCCACCCTGAGTGACAAAAGCAACCGTGATGATGTTTGCTGCCATGTGGGAACAGGGGACTGAATTCTGGATTAGTCCTGTCAACAGACTCAGACAGAAACCACCACAAAAGTAAGAGTATGGTGACGTGACACACCAAGTGTGTCATGCTAAATGCGGCAATGTAAAAATTTTATGTTAAGGGCAAGCTCACAGAGTAAACTTTAGTCATGGCTGGTTTAACAACTGCTTTATGAAAACCAGAAAATGAGACCATCAGTTCCTGAGAGAGCCTTGGAGGAGGCTAGACCAGCACACAAGTGCCAGGTGGCTGTCTTCACCTCTAAGCGTTACTGCTTCAGGAAGCCTGACCTGGTTGGTTCACAGCCACCACCATCGGAAGGTCTGACACTGCAAGGCTCTTTTGAGCCAACATTCCACTCCCCTGCCACCACACACACACACACACACACACACACACACACACACGTCACCCCTGCAGCTAAGCTCAGTGTCCCTGCCTACTTCCTGTCCCCTGCTGTGTGCCTCCCCGCTTGTCCCTCTAACACAACTCTACAACTCACAGTGGAGAATCCACATCTCCATGTCTGCTCAGGGGATGCGGTTTTGCAATATCAAACCGCTTTCTTTAAATAGCTTTGTGTAAATATGTACTAAAAGCAAAATGAAAAAAATGTTTACTGAGGGCCTTACCAAATATACCAAAATATATTTGCGTCACCTACTGTGAGTAAAGTACATATGTTCAAACTTTGGATCCTGGTTCTATATGGGTGCCATAAAATACACTCATCCATGTGCACAGGCACTGCCCAGGAGAATTGGCGTCACTTCCTTCACCGGTTTTTTCTCCTTCCTTTGAAAAAGTCACACTCGGAGATGTGCTTGGTGAGAACACAGCAAAATATTCATTGAAACAGTCCATGAGACAAGTACTAGCTGCATACAGGTCTGAACTACGGGAATAAGAATAAGAATAAGAATTTGGGACTCAACAATAGAAAACCAGCCACAGATAATGAGGAACAGAGCTGAACAGATATCTCTCTAAAGAAGACAGAGACATGGCTGGCAGGAACATGAAAAAATGCTCATTATCACTGATTATCTGGGAATTACAAGTTAAAACAATGAGATACCAACTCCCACCTGTGAGAATGGCCTGTTTCAAAAAAACTAGAATTAGCAAATACTAGTGGGCATGCAAATTGTTCTAAAATTGTACAGAAAACAGCACATTTCTCAAAATTGAGCTACCACATGACCCAGCAATTCCACTTTTTTGTAGCACTCTGAAGAACCAAAAATAAACCTTCACAAAACCAGACCAGAGGGCAAGTTCAGTGGATTGAGCACATGCTTTGTATGTAAGAAGCCTGGGTTCAACCTTTGGCACTATAGTCCCCAAAGCACCACTGGGAGCAACCCCTGAGCACTGAGCTGAGAGTAACCCACAAGCTCTGCTGTGCGTGGCTCCAAAAAAAAGAAAATAACAAAAGTCAAAAAATTAAATGCTCATGGTGGTACTATTTACAATGGCAAGCTCTGGAAACGACCCAAGCAACCAGGACAAAAGACACGGTTCAAGAAACCAGTCTGTATATACATAATGGATATGAGAAGAATCAAAGAAAGGATTTTTTTTCAGTTATAAGATGCAGTCTTGCTTTGTAAATTTTTTTGGGGGAGGGATCTTCTAAACAGTGCTCAGAAGGTTTGTGGGGCCACTCTTGGCTGATACTTAACCTGGTCTTTCAGGCCAACAGAGCAACCTTGGCAGTGCTCAAGGGGTTACCCTGGCTATAAGGGCTATACTTGGGGGGGTACGAGGTGCAGGGGACTGAACCTGGGGTCTTGAGCTTGCAAGTCCCTGCTCTACCCCTATGATCTCCCAGGCATCTGAAGTTTTACTTTTGCTATTATGTGGGTAGGGCTAGACAGAGCCATGGTAACTGGAATAAGTCAGAGCTGTAAAGTGGGTAGGGCTAGACAGGGCCATTGGTAACTGAAATAAGTCAGAGGGTGAAAGACAAATACCAGATGTCCACAGTTGCAAAACAAGGCAACAACAACAAAGAGCAAATTCAAAATGAAAACAAATTCTTGAGATTTGACCTCTGAAATAAAGGAGGGGTTACTGAAGTGGGGGAAGGGACACAGTGGACTGTAGTGGAGGGTACTAGTACTCAGGGCATGATTTTATGATGAATATTCAGAAGAAATGTGCCACTGTATCCCTAAAACACATCTAGTCTTGGAAATTCATATTCCCTCCACTGAAAAAAAAAATGAACAAAACATAGTCACTTGGAATGAGGCAGATCTCCATCTTTAATATCCTTTCCAAACTTATTGCATTGGTCAGTAGAGAGCTGGAGAGGTGTTAAAACTGGCCTTGAAAATAAATAATTTCCTGAAGTCTACATAGCATACATGGTGAGAAATGACCCAGAGCAGGCAAGAGAGACAGTCCAACAGGTAACCTAGACAAGATGTCTGCCAGCAAAGGGGTGGGGAGAGACACAAAAGGAAAATCTGGGAAGAATTGTCAGAGGTCAGAGCCAAGTTCAGAAGCAGAGGACTCCTCAAGGGGTCCACACCATTCAAACCCAGGTGACAGATGCAAATACTGGAAACTGAGGTCACTATGAAGATGTGTCTTCACTGCTAGGGGTGAGCTGTAAGCAGAAACAAGCCCTTCCCTCCTGGTTCTCCATACCAGGCCCCCTTCTCTCAACTTTATAGAGAACTCTCTGAGATGTTAGAGTACAGGTGTCAGCGATGGTCCTGCCCTGTGACATGCTAGATGGGACCAAAAATCAGAAAGGCTGATGGGCCATGCACCCTCTGCCAGGAAGAAGTCGAGGAACAGGGAACTTGGCAGAAGTGGGGAGGAGAGCAGGTAGAACCAGACCATAGTCTCTGGGGCTCTCCTGTGCTTCCCAAAGGCTCTCAGAAGACTGAGATTTTTTGGGGGTGAGGGGTGGAGTTGTGACCACACTCCTGGCAGTGCTCTGGGCTCTCTTCTGGCTCTGCACTCAAGGTTCACTCCTTGTGGGACTCAAGGAATCATAGGTGGTGCTGGGAATCAAACCAGGGTTGACCCTGTGCAAGGTAATCTATCACCTTATTCCCGGTCTTATATCTCTGGTCCTGTCTGGACCGTTGACCACAGCTTAAGAACTAGTAGAAGGAACCCCAACCTGTGCCCATAGATCCCAGAAGGTCTTTAAGTACATCAGGCCTCCCTGCCTGGGGGGCACCTTCCCAGGACCCTAAATCGGGTCAGGGACTCGTCTCCCAGCAAATAACTTGGACAGGCACTAGGGCCCTGCATGCTCCGGGAAGTCCCTTACAGGTAAAGGGACCAGCCCTGGGGGACGGATCTGGCTAGGAATGGGAGCTCCTGCTCAGCTCTGTAGAAGGCTACAGAGTAGGGGGAGGCCAGAGAACCAGAAACCAAAACCAACCTATTCTGGCTAGTTACTCTAGCAGAGGCCTGCCCGGGATGCAGGGAGATCCCATGTGCTGTGTCAGGAAATGGTTCCTCTTGCCCAAGAGCTTATTGTAACAGAAGAGTGATGGGAACTGCCTGCAAGAACGATTTGGACACTGTCATGATTATCACTGCAGTCAGTCTCCTGGGTTTTTGCCACATCTTTAGCACAAATTTAAATGAACTACTGAGATAGAAACAAAGTTTATTTTGCAGTAAGGTATCACTGCCATCAACTTGGCCAATTTTGGCCCCATTTAGTCCCCAACCAGTTACAGGGGAGACTCCAGACTCACATGTGAGGCTGTGACCAGGGAGTGCGTGGGTTTGTGGAGGGTGATATACTTCCTTACAAAGACAAATTTCAAGTTAAGCTTTTATTTTGATAATGTTCTCCTCACCGTGTGTGTGTGTGTGTGTGTGTGTGTGTGTGTGTGTGAAGGAAAAGATAGGTGTGTGTGTGTGTGTGTGTGTGTGTGTGTGTGTGAAGGAAAAGATAAAGGCTGCCCTAGCAGTACTCAAAAATTTACTCCTGTCTTGGCTCTGTGTTCAGGTTCACTCCTGGTAGGGCTCAGATTTTACTCCTGTCCTGGCTGTGTTCAGGGGTCACTCCTAGTGGGAATCAGAGTTTACTCCTGTCCTGGCTGTGTTCAGGGTCACTCCTGGTGGGAATCAGAGTTTACTCCTGTCCCTCGCTGTGTTCAGGGTCACTCCTGGGGGTGCTCAGAGGGCGTTGTGTGGTGCATGCATTGTCAGGATTGGAACCTGACATGCGGTTTGGCCACGGTGCAAGTATAGCAAGCCCAGCCTGTTATACTATCGCTCCAGCCCTCTTCCCTCTTTTTATGGTTGAAACCATCTTCTAATTGTGACACACATACAAAGTCATCAGTGGGACGTGAAAGGCAGGGACCTGTGTTTTGACTCCTGGAAGCCCCCACATAAAGCCCAGGTCAGATGTGCCTCACTCTGCTGTGGTGAGGCACCTGTCTGCTTGCAGAAGCCCCTGCCCCACCCCAGCACTGCAAGGAACACACTCGCCATATCCAACAGGCTGCATGTGGCCCTTTCGGCTGTCAGTCGTGATCCCCCCTCAGACAAACCCAAACACACGCCAGCCAGTCTCCCTTCAGTCTGTTTCATTCTGCTCCTCGGGCTGTCCTCATCCTGGGTTCTGGGGCCCAGATACCGAGTCCCCAGCAGAAGGGGAGTTTGATCCAAATTTGGGGAGATATGTTCGTGGGGCAGAGATCGTATTTACAGCAGACAAACCTCATTGAGCATTTCCAGTCTCTTGGCAAAAAAAAAAAACCTGCTACCAGCTTCACACAGGCAGAGATCTTTGCTGCTGACGAGGCGCAGCTGGCAGACAGCAGCCTGGCTCTAGGCCTGCTTCCTCTTAAAATGCAACCCAATGGGCGGCTCTGACGTCAATGCAACACCCGCAGGCTGCTCCCAGCCTCCTGGGAGCCCTTGACACAGACCCATCACCCCAGGCCCGTTCAATTCACTCCAGACTCCTTCCTTGAGTGGAAGAACAGAGTGTGTGTGCACGTGTGTGTGTGTGTGTGTGTGTGTCTACACGTGAAAGTGGGGGAAGGGAGAAAGAAGAGAGGGTGGAAGAAGAGGAAGAGAGGGAGAGAGGAGAGAAGTGAGAGGGAGAGAGAGAAAGAGAAAGAGAAAGAGAAAAGAGAGAAAGAGAGAGGAGAGGAGAAGAGAGAGAAAGAGAGAGAGAGAAAAAATAGAGAAGAGAGAGAGAGACTCTGTGACTATAAAATCCCAATGTGCCTCTGGGCATGTACCATGCCATTAGCTGACGTCAATTCAGAGGCTCAGAGTACCCCAGTTCTGCATTTTCATTCCGCTCAGAGCAGCGCTAAGTTACAGACAAGCACTGTCTACTGAGCGCCTCAGGAAAGGTGAGGCAGCCCTAGACCCTGCACCTGTGAGGACTGTGCCCAGGGGTGTGGCTCTCCTGTGAGATGGGTGGAGCAACAACATCTGAGAGACCAGACTGTGACTGCAGGCAAGTCAACAATGGCCTGAAGGCAGAGGGGCATACTGGGACAAGCAGAGTCCAGGGATCCCATGGGCAGGGAGGGAGCCCTTAAGGTGCACATTGGACTTGACAATAGTGGGGGTGACTCCCAGAGAGAAAGGATTTCCAAGGAGGATGAGGGGGCTTGATGTTTCCTGGACTGGACTATGAACATCTCAGCAGCACTGGGGTGTATGAGGGGCTGCAAGGAGCCAAGGGAGGGGCTTGGGTCTTGGGCTCTGCTCACCATGGAGAAGAAGAGGAAGGTGAGGGTGATGGGAATAGGCTGTGTTGAGTTTGGGACTGTGTCAACTCTGGCACAAGTGTGAATGAGTCTAGTGGCCTAGTGATCGTCCTGGGACTCTTGGTCCTATGCACTGCCTCCCACTTATGTGGGCTCAGTGGCTAGTCTCTTGAGAGGATCCCTGATTTTCTGCAACCAGAGTTTTCTGGTCATGTTAGTCCCCAGGCAGACCACATTTTATTTGGAGATGTCTAAATACTGCTGTGAGGAGACTGTTTATTTCCTATGAAGTCAATTCCCTTCCTTTCCCAGAGGTCTCAAAGGACCTGCCTCTTGGTGTGAATCTTTTGTAGGAAGTGAAAAATTTCCTGATTCCAGATGAAATTCTCAGAGCTGGGGATGCATTTTTTGTGTTGGCCCAAGTAAGCCTGATGAAGAGAAGCATAGGGGGATTAAGCTCCGCTCTTCCAACAGCAGCCAAAGAAATCCAGAAACATCAAGGCAGGAGGTGTCCTGCTTCCCAGTTTGGAACTATATTAAAGGACTATAGGAGATAAAATACTCTGAGTGCCAGATTAAGACACCCATATAGACCAATGAATAGAAGGCCCAGATATGAACCCACACATGTATAATCAATGAATTATAACACTGGAGTCCAGAGTAAACCATGTGGAAAGAACATTATCTTCAGTAAGTAGTGCTGGGAAAGACAGCCTAGCAATGAGATCTTACATGTTTTCAAGGGGTTAATACCCAAAGTAAATAAAGAACTCACACAAATTAACTTCACAAACATAGGCAACGGCATTGCATATGTTGCCCCTAAGTCCCACCAGGCTTTATCCTAGTTTAATCCTGAGTTATCCCAGGTTATCCCAAAAGCAGGCTTATTTCTGAGTTATCCCCCAGAGTCAAGAATAAGCCCTGAACACCACTGATTGTGACTCCCTTCATAAACAAATAACCTAATTAAAAAAAACAGTCAAAGATCTGAATAGATACTTCCCAAAGATGACATACAGATGGCTCATAGTCACATGAAAAAATGCCCAACATCACTTATTGTCAAAGGTATGGAAATCAAAACCACATTGAGATAATCACTTACACAGGTGATACTTAGGTATTTATCCAAAGGATATGAGGATATAAAAATATGAATTCAAAAAGATACACCCTCATATACACAGAAGCGTTAGTCAAATAGCCAAACATGGAACTCATCCAAATGTCTATGGACACACAACTCAAGGAAGCAACTGTCTCCTATAATTCAGAGGAATACTACTCTGACATTGAAAAAAAGCCTTTTGGGACATACTGGATGGTGCTTATTTAAGTGAAATAATTCAAGATGCTAAAAGGTGTCTCTTATGTGGAATATAAACAACCAAAGCAAATAAATTGGTAAGAATGAACAAAACTACTCAAGACTCAGCTGTAGTTACCAGAGGGAAAGGAAGCGTAGGAGGAAGGATCCAGAGGTCTCTTTGTGATGAGATGCTGCTGTAAGTTTGCTGGATACTGTGATAAATTCTCCTCTGTGTTCTGACCACACCCAGTGGTGTAAAAAGGTGACTCCTGGCTCTTTGCTGAGGGGGTTAATCCAACTGTGCTCAGAAAACCATACAGGGATGGCACTGGAGTTGACGGCATGCATGGCAATGCACCTCCCCCCTGAATCATAGCTCCTGTCTTAGTGTGCGGAATTCTATACACATAGAAGTTTTCAGCTATACCCATTTCGTTTTGTAACATTGTAAACTAATGAAAATCCATTAAAAAAGGAGGAAAACTTAAAATGGGCAGAGGATCTGATTAGACTCTTCCAAAGAATTCATACCAACTCCAATAGGTACGTGAAAAGGTGTTTCAAATGATTAATCAGCATAGAGACACAAACCAATGCCACTATCAGACATCATCTCGTGTTTACTAGAATGGCTGGTTTCCAAAGGAGAAGCTGTAGCCAGTTTGGGTGAAGTTGAGCAGAAAAGGAAGGCTCAACGCACTGTTGGTGGATATGTGAATTTGAATGGCCACTATGGAAACAGTACAGGAGTTCATAAAAAATTAAAAACAGAACTATCATGTGACTCAGAAATTCCACTTTCTATTTAGGGGTGTATATAGAGAGAATTTAAAATAATTTGAAAAAAAATAGATGAATCCCATGTTTCCCTACAGTGTTTTAATAATAGGTATATATGTGGAAACCATGTGATCATCAAGAATAAAGACTGGATAAAGAAAATGTGAAATATTATATTTAGACATCTCTCTATAAAATACCATGTCACTTGACCAAAAAAAGAATAAAAACTGTCATTTGCAGCAAAATGGAACATGAGGTATTATGCTAAGTGAAATAAGTTAGAGAAAAGACAAATACCATATGATCTCAGTTATATGTAGAATCCAACTTAAAATCAAAACAGAACTTATACAGAGAACAGGTGGGAATGTGTGGGGAGCAGGGACAGGGGATAAGTACACGAAAAGCTGAAATAGGTCAAAATACACAAGCAACCAAATAGAAAATAACATCAATGGGGTTCAGCCTATAGCTTGTGACTACAGTTAACAAGGCGGTACTGTGCTTTGGAAACCCCTAGGAGTATACAGACAGACCGCCCTGAACATTCCCAATTTTCCAACTTGGCCCAACTTGGTTAATATTTAGGTGGGAGGAAGTAGTTAAAAGAATAGCTATTGAAAATTCCCATCACAAGGGAAAAATTGTAACTTGTATGATGAAAGTTACGGTGGTGATGAGTTTGCAATAAATAATAATATTAAATATTAATAGCACATGGGTCCTTGGAACACTGTATGACTGAAAACCAAACATGAACATCTTTGTAATTGTATTGCTCATGGTGGTATAATAATTTTTTTTTTTGCTTTTTGGGGTCACACCCAGCGACGCTCAGGGGTTTCTCCTGGCTCTGCACTCATGAATTACTCCTGACGGTGCTCGGGGACCATATGGGATGCTGAGGATCGAACCCGGCCGGCACAGGCTGGCCGTGCGCAAGGCAAACGCCCTACCCGCTGGGCTATCGCTCCAGCCCCTAATAAAATATTTTAAAAAAAATAAATAAAATAGAAGCACATGGGTCCAAAGGGATAGTACCTGGGTGAAGGCACTTGCCTTGCATGAGGTCAATCCTTATTCAATTCCTGGTATGGTCTCCTGAGCAGCCAGAAGAGTGACCCTCTGAGCAGCACAGAGCCAGGAGCAGTCCTAGGCACTGTCTCACCCCTCTACCTCAAAGGCCTATAGACAAACCAACTCAGCTATGGACAAACACACCTTTGATAGATGAAGACACAGACTAAAGGTCCTTACCAGACCCACTTAGTTTCAGAGTGACCTTCTCGCAGCGGGAGACCCAGGGCCCCCCATCCTGCCTGCCCCCTTTCCCCCCCTTTCTTTGCCTATTCTCTGCCCGCACTTTGGGTCTCTGACATGCTCTTCCACAATGAATTATACCCCAGAGCCTTTCTCATCCTCTGGGAGCACTGATCCTTCTTTCACGATCTGGGCGTATAAGTGAAGGGCCTTATTTTGTAAGTTTTTAAAAACAGATTAGTAATTAGTCCATTGAGCACTTTCTAGCTAAAAAAAATCAAGTGTGAAGTAAAAAACACATACTGCTGGACAAATAAATAAACAAACAAATAAATAAATAAATGAAAAATCCCAATACCAGTACTCTCCCATTGATAAAACTATTTTTAAAAGATGTTTAAATACCAAAGTACGAATTTAACTGAAACTGTTACTTCAGAAGACAACACAATCATATTCTTCCATGTGGCATCAAGGGTGAAAAATAAAAAAAAATCAGCCGTGATTTAGAATAGCGACTTTTGATATGGCTTTGTTGAAATGTGAGGTTCTCCAAACTAATCTACTTTCAATTTGTTTATGACAGAAAAAAATACGTGTTTTTATTAAGAGCTTTGTGATCTGTTAAAATAAATCTGTCTAGGGGAGCTCAGTCATCAACTAAATCATAGCTGGTAAGCATAACTAATAAAGGATAATAGACTTGTAGGGAATTTGCAAAAAGTTTTTGTCAAAACAAGCTAATTTTGCCATAAACCTTCTTAATTGGGAACCATAGTCAGAGATGAGGAAAACGAGAAAGACAAGCAGAGAACAGAGGCGAGAATGCCACGCATGGTCAAGCTGACAGAGACGAAGCAAACTGCATACTGTACCTGCTTATTACTGTCAGTGGTACAACACAGTTTCTTGAGGGAGACAAAATGCCTAATTTTCCTAATAACATAAATAATAAGTTATTAGTGAGTCAGATACGGGATGATTCAAGAAATCAGCAAACAAAAACATTGACGGTATCTTTTATAGCCAAAGCCCAGGGTCCTCCCTGGACCAGTTCAAAATTCATCCTGAGACCTACAGAAAGCACCTTCCTCAGCACCACCCGCCGGGAGCTGGCGCTGAACCATGTCCGTAAGGAGGTTCCAACACTTGGCTCCAGGTAGCTTCCTTCTGTGACAGTCATGAAATGTGACTTCAGAATTAAAAAATGTTGTAATTCTGCTGACACTAATAATTTTATCGCTCCCATAAAAAGCAACAGACTCATTTGGACACTGACCAAATCCTGGGGCTGCTGTTTTCTATTTAATATTCCACCATCGCTGCGGCAGTTCTCAGGCGGAGAGAAATCGTTGACTTCAAACTCATGCCTGCACAGGGTCCTGAAACTCATCTGAAGTCCTGCCCTTTGCCACAAGGGAGACCGGGCAAAGACTGAACAATTCAGCCCTGCACAAAAACAGCTCCTCAAGTTTTATCCTGAGAGGGAAGCCTGAAGTTCTAGAGGGCTGTTTCAGAACTTAACAGAAGGAGCCAATTTTTATCTGCCTCCCCCTCCCTCCTTTCTTTCTTTTTTATCCCTTGGAGGACCCTGAACACAACATAGAAAATACTATTTTGTAATAAATCTCACTAGGGAGAAGCAAGCAAGACTACTAACTACTAACAGGAAATTTCCCTCTGCTAGGTTTCTTACCACAGGGTGGCGGGGTGGGAGGTGGATGGGGCAATAACACTGGGAGATTGTGTCCGGATAAAGAACTTCTCTTATCTAAAACACTGGAAAGTTCAGAGGAATTTAATCTGACAGAAATTACCAAGTACGGTGCATCTCCTGAGTGGGGGTAACCTAATAATTCTGGTTGCATATGAGAAATGAATCTTAAGTCTGCGAGAAGATAGTTCAAGGATGATGGCTATAGTGGGACAGCCACCAAGGCTACCACGGGTGGACACGTCCATGCCAGGCCTCTGTCACTTGGGAGGGTTAGGAGTGGCACTAAGAAATCGTCCGGGACAGGAGCCTGTCAGTGCTCTATCACAGAGAGGGAAGCAAAGCTGACACACAGGTCACAAAAAAGGCCCAAAATGAGGGACCTGCTTGGCGGGTAACAATTTCAGAATTAACCAGACAAGTGGGCTGGGAGAGGAAACTTCCCCCTGCAGCTGCTTTGCTGACTTTCTGGGCATCTCTAAGTTTGAATCATGCCACAACTGGGTCAGGAGTTCAGACCCTTCTCAGGGTCCGAGGCTGGCCTCTCCTAGAGAGAGCTGTGACCAGCTCAGACATTTCCTTATGCCAAAATGCCTTAAAGGGAAGCCTCACTCTGGGAGGAGGCTTAGGCCTGAGAGTCCTATCGTTCAGTTGTTGTGAAGAAGGTGGGGAGGAGACTGAGAGTGTCCAGAGCCTCATACCGTGAGCTCAAGCTCACACACCACAGATGGGGTGGCCCATGGAACGCTCAAGAGGAGAGGGAGAGAGCCTGTAGGCTCAGAGGACCATGCAGAGGCATTTATAGAGCCCAACTGGAGAGTGCTGGCAGAGCCCAACTCTAGCCAGCTTTTCTGTCTGTGCCCACAGAGCCCGCCCTGGCACGTCAGCACAAGAGTCCCAGAGTTTGCTCTCACCCTCCTTGGCCGATCACTGGGGTGATCTTCACATGCTGCTGGATGCTGTCCCCGGATTTCCGTCTGGCATAGTAAACCCCCTGCCACTCCTACGTGAATAAAGACAGGTCTTAAAACCCTCACGTCTGAGCCCACCGCCGCCCCCCCACAGAGAGTCAATCCAGCCCCCACGCATGCCCTGTACTGGCCTCGAATCACTGCAGACTTGCTGCCCTGGCCATGCCCACCTCAGCAGGCTCTTACTCCCGCCAAGATCACCACACCCCACATGTGCACACACAGCCAGGAACAAGAGAGCAGGGGTGGTACTCCTGCTCACAGCCCCCTCACCCCAGTGGAGTGGGGTGACCCCGGGACAAGGGATTCTCCCCAGGGGACTCTCGAATCTTCTCAACAACCTGTCCTCGGGGTTGTCCCACCCTTGGATGACAGTTGGCTAAACTGAGGCTCAGAGAGTCTTAACAGACGTATGCTCCCAGAAGGCTTCCATCTTCCTCATGGGCTGCCAGCTAAGATTTCTCTGGGGTGGGGCTGGCTCTGGGCACTTTTTAGGAAGAAGACAACGGAAGAAGCTTGTTGCCTCTGGGGGCACAAGTTGGGAAAAGCTCTAGGAGGCCTGGGGGGGGGGGGATCCCTGGCAGTTCTGGGGGAGGGCACACATTCGCCACACCCATTTCCTTTCTCACTGCAGAGAGCTTATGGGCTCAGCAGAAAAGGGGGCTGTGCTCCTTGAGCTGTCTGCGGGGCTGTCCTGGGCAATGTCCTGTTCCCTTTTCTGTCTTACTGGCCTCCTTTCTGGGTTAGTACCATCACGTGCGGGTGGGTTAGTATGCCACCCACACAGCAGAGCCTGGCAAGCTACTGTGTCGTATTTGATATGTCAAAAACCAGTAACAATTATAGACCTCATTCCCATGACCTGATGGAATGGTTTGAGGCTCTTTATGTTCCTGGAGCAAGCAGGTGCCCTTGGGCCCTACTAGCATGAGATAGGACATATGGAGATGTTACTGGGGCCGCTCGAGCAAATTGATGATGAACAGGAAGACAAGTGACAAGTGACCATCACATGTCATCGCCAGGTACTGGGTTTCCAGGTCCCATTCCATGCTGCCTGGTGCTGGTCAAACGCCTGCACACGAGACAGAAAAATAAAATCAAATAACCCAGTGGCGTTCCAGGTGGGCTGGGTGCTGGGCAGAGGCACAGACATTTCCAGCCGGAAGAGCAGCATCCCCGAAGGCTGGGGGTAGGAAGAGGGGTGGTGGGCAGGGTGCCTGGCACTGCCCTGACCCCACTAGTGGGAGGAGAACTCAGCCGGTCAGTACTATTCACATGTGGGGAAGGAACCTGACCCAGGATGGAGCCCTCAAGGCTGGATAAACAGGAAAACACACGTGAGCCCCCCAGGGAACCTCTGCTCTGAGCTGAGAGGCTAGTCCAGAAACTGGGCAATCTCCATGCATGCTCACAGCCTCCTTTTATCACACCAGTAGACCAGACCCAGCACTGCGGCACCAAGCCCCAGGCTCTCCAGTGAGCCCAGAGGGGTTGTACTGTAAACAATGAGTCCTTTTGCGAACCTGGAAGAGTTCCCATCACCAGAGCATTTCTCAGGAAGCCAATGCCAGGGTGGGACAGAGAAATGCACAGAAAGACAAAGGCGCTGGGGGGGGGTGGTCCGGTGGTGGCGGGAGCTGCACCCACCTTGCCCTTCTTGATGCACGTGTTGATGGTGTCCAGGAGGTCTGCCCGGTTCTTATCGCTCTTGGGCAGCTCAGCCAGTTCTTTGCCCAGAAGCTCGCCTTTGTGGTAGCCCATCATCCTCTCAAAGGCCGGGTTGACATACTGCGGAGGGAAGTAGAGACGGGTCAGGGGGCAGAGAGGAAGATGAGTGAAATAGCACACAAGAAGGAACCTGGCAGCCTGTCCTGGGTGCAGGGGGAGGGGGTATGTTTCACAGTGTTCAGGAAGCAGAGATAAAAAGAGTGTGGGCTTTGCACTGATGTGAGCACGGTTCTCTGTGGCTCAGGAGGTCGACCTGACACTATGGGTTGGTACTGACAGGGATGGGAGGTCAGAGCTTCTGACCCGTTTTGAGGAGCAGCCAGCAACACGGATTCTAGAGGGATAGCCAGGGAGGAAGCCTTGGGAGGCCAGGAGACACGCCACCTATTGTGGTTCTGAGGCTAACTGTGGGGACTTCCCATGATTCTGTCCTCGACGGCCAGATACCTCCTTCCTTAGCACTCTGAAGGGAGACCAGGGAGCCTTACCCATGAACTGACAGGGTGTTTTTGCTAGGGTAAGAGACAAGAGTGCCTGTGTGTGTGGTGTGTGTTTGTGTGCAGCGCACGTGCATGGAGCTCAGGAGGACAACGGGAGGGGGAGGGGCTGTGGACAGGCAGGAGCGATTCTTGATTTGTATCACGGACTTAGTCCCTCACATTCATGCCATTGCTCAAGCCACTGTAGACATTGTTAACATTGGTATCATTGTGCCATTGGTAACACTGATACGTTGGTAACACTGTAACATTGGTAACATTGTAACATTGGTGGATGGCTACACTTTAGAGTATTTGTTGACTTTACTTGGGACCACATATGGCAGTGCTCAGGCACCCTCTCTGTCTCAGGCTCACCCCCTGTGGGGCTTGGAGGAACATACAGGTTGCTGGGGAATGAACCTTGGCTGGGCATGTGTAAGGCAAACCCTGGCTTCTGTACTCACGCTTTAAGCCCCCTGAGTACTTCTTAAGTCTTATTTTCCCAAACGGAATATTACGAGGACTTACTTCAATAGAGGCATACCTACAGTACATTTTTTTTAAGAAGGAAAGGGAATTTGTGATCTGAGACCATTATAATGAATCCTGACTGCAGGCCATGAAGGCAGGCCTGAGGAGAGGTCTGCTGCATTTTACTCCTCTTGATAAACACTTGCTCCATGGTTCTGATATGTTTCTGTTCCAACGCTGTCTTCACAGGCTGTCCAAAGACTTGATTCCATCTCTGCCAAGGAAATCTCAGGTTCTAAATGTCTGTTTTGATTTCATCTGCCAAGGTAATCTTAGGTTCTAACGTGTGTTTTGCTAGTGAGGGGGTATCCCCCACAGGTGCTCAAGAGATCAAAGGGACCCCATCTTGGAAATTCTTGCCAACTTGTCCAGGTCAGTGGTTCAGTGTAAGGGCCCGAGAGTGTGGTGCTGCTTGGGTCCTTCACTGCTCTGGCCTCTAAGGCTGCACCCAAGGGTGTCAGGAGACCATTTGGTTGGAGTTGAACAGGGATCAGAGACAAACAGGCATGTGTCCCTATACTATTTTTATGCTATCTTAATTTAAATAATTATCTAAATAATTTTATTTTTTGAACAATACAATTATTTGTGAAGTTATTTAGTAAATATACTTGATCATAAAATTAAAGAAATGACCTATTAAATATTATGCAACATTCAATTATTTAATGACTGGCTTAAGTCATTAAATAAGTCTAAATAAGTCTATTCAATTAATTAATGACTGGCTTAAGTCTACTGTTTCTTGTTGCATACCCTGATGTTGCTTCCTCCAGAGAAAATGTGAAGACATGTGAGACTCACGGCGAAGCACTTGAGAAAGGCTGCTGTGGGCAGCGGAGAAGCTCAAAGGAGCAGAGCACCTACTCTGCATGTGGGAGGCCTGAGTCTGTGCCCTGAGCACTGCAGGGGAGCACCCAGCTCTTCTTAGTGTGTCCCTAAAACCAAACAGGAGATGGGAAGGGCAGGGCAGGGAAGAGAAGGGAAGGAATTCAGAAGGAAGGAAGGAGGTAACTTTGAAATGTTCTATCCATAGATATAAACCTAGAAAGTGTCACTATACCTGAATCACGTGGTCATCACTTGTTATTTCTATGGCTTCATGGCAATGGTCTAATGCTGTAAACACTGAATTACAGGCCCTGAAAGTGGCAAAAAACAGTTATTAGTTCTGCTGTAAAAACCATTAACCTTTCACCACTTAATTTCACAATGTAAACAGTTCCTCAGAATCATTAAAACCAAGTACTTTTCATCTTTTGAGGAGAAAAGGACCTAGCTTTTCAAGATTAATGAAGCAGCAATGACATGGCTCTGTGTGAGTGTGTGTATGTGTGTTGTGTGCACATGTGTATGTGTGTATATGTGTGTATGTATGTGTGAGTGTGCGCATGTGTGTCTATGTATATGAGTATGTATATGTGTGAGTATGTGCATATGTGTGGTGTGAGTGTGTGTGTGTGTGTGTGTGTGTGTGTGTGTGTGAGGGGCTCAGAAGACTCATGGCGCAGCAGCAGAATCTCCTCAGAGTTCGGATGAACTGTATTTGATGGATGAAACCCAAACACCGACATGTGGACCTGAGACACTGGGGGACCGTCTTGCCTTAGGGCCATTCCCACTAACGTTCACGGAGTTCATGGGTAAGAAGAGTCCCATCAGTTAGGAGAATCCAACAGAATTTGAGTGGGTGGGATTTGAGCTCCTCTGGCCTTTTATAACAGGCACAGGAATATTTTTTCTCCTCACTTCCATGATTTCAGATAAAGCAGCCTTATGGACACTGCGTCCAGCCACACCCGGGGGCTGTGGAAGGGAACTGTGGCAGAAGGCCTCTTGCTGGATGGCTGTGATCAGGCAGCTCTGCAGGGGACACTTTCCCTAAGGGAACAGCTAGTGGCATGTTTGAAGTCACTCAATTTCTCTGTGTGAAACAGAAGTGCTTTCTACCTCTACAGCAAATGCAAAGTATTCCATTACTACCCCTCTATAAACAGGCAGCTAGTGAGGACAGCCCTGCATTTGCGCTGGCTGCTGAAAGAATCCCATGGAAGGCATTATCACACAATCACACACACACACACACACACCGTACAAGGAACCTTGACTTATTGAACTGATGTTTCTCCTAAAGAAAACTCTTAAAATGTTACTAATTTTTCCCACTTATAAAGGACTATGACTTTGCCATCCCATTTCAGCTGCTTCTGAGGAGCAGGGCAGGAAGAAGTCGGAGAAATCTGGCTAAGTATTTTGCCAGTAGTAGGACTTGGTGACTTCTTGTTTTGGAACCACACCTGATGGTGCTCAGGGGTTATTCCTGGCTCTGCATTCAGAGATCACTCCTGGTGGTTTAAGGGCCATATGAGGTGCCAGAGACTGAGCCCAGGTGGGCTACATGCAAGGCAATGCCCTATGCACTGTACTGGCACTCTGAGTTTCCAGGTTCTCATCCATAAAATGAGGATAATGCCTTTGTTTTACAGGTTATTGTAAGAATCCAAACAGTTCGGCTTGATGCATTTTTCAAAGGGCTTGGCGTAGAGTAAGAGATAACACATTGTGCTTTCTACTTGTAAGATCTCAGAGTCATCTTCTTTGCTCTCGAAGACTTTCAAAGGTCACTGGCAGAAAGAACAGTGAGTTAAGACCTTCCTTTTCACTCCAGTAGACCTGAATTGTCAAACTCAAGACTAGATTCAATGAGAGCTAGGCAGCTCACAAGGAGAGGGGAAGGACACCCCTTCCCCAGGGCTCTACCACCCCTGAGCAGCAGACACAAAGGTTCCAGTGTGGGAGGAGAAGGGAAATCATGAGTGGGTGAGAGGAGGGGAACATAAACCAGCTCCAGTGAGGCTCCTGCTGGGGACAGTCTCCTATTAAAATTGTTCCCAGTCAACCAAATAGGCGCAGAATCATCCTCTACCAGGGGGATGCATTTAGGAACAGAATCACTTAAAATAACTAGAAAGGAAGGAAGCTGAGAGAGCATAGCAGTAAGTCACTTGCCCTGCACACGCCGGTCCTGACCAGAGCCTCAGCACTGCACATGGTTCCCCAGGCACTGCCAGGAGTGATCCCTCAGCAGAGTCAGAAGTAAGTCACACAGCCGGCCTGGGTGCACAGCCATCAGTGCCCACCCCCTACCCCAAATTAAGTTAGACATGATTTTAAAAAAGATAAAGGAATAAGGGTACTTTAAATCATTACCTAAGTCAGTAATGCACGGCTCTCCTGAGAAGCTGGGGGAGGGAGGGTTGTCTTACCAAAATATTTCCCAGGTCATGGTCCAAGTCAGAACTGAGTGGGGATGGTGGTGGTGGGGGGGAAGTGTACCCTGTGGAGAGCAACTCCTTCAACTTTAGAGCTAGATCAGTAAGTGACAACTGACATTGTATCAGGTGATAAATTCTTCTCTCACACAAGTATTTTCTTAAAGTACTCATGTGCTAAGCAAAGTACGTAAACAGGTACTCCAGGGTACTACTGGTTTAGTCAAAGCATTAGTCAATGCTTTTATACAAGATCTTAGCTCCAGCCTCCAAAGCTCACTGATTTAATGCTCATTTTATGACTATTCACAAAGCACAAAACCTGAAGTACAGGACCGAATGCGACAAAGCAAAAATTCTCAAATTCTGGGGCTGGAAGCGATAGCCAGCGGGTAGGGCGTTGCCTTGCGCGCGCTGGCCTGTGCCGGCCGGGTTCGATCCCTGGCACCCCATATGGTCCCTGAGCCCGCCAGGAGTGATTCCTGAGTGCAGAGCCAGGGTAACCCTGAGCATTGCCGGGTGTGACCCAAAAGAAAAAAAAAAAAATTCTCAAATTCTCAGAGAATATTGTAGGACTAGATCATTCCCAGACCCTCAGGACTAACCCTAACTGGCCTGCCAGGTTTATATCTAGGTTTGATGCCTCTAAGAAAAGGGTCCTGTTGACTAAACCTGCAGCAAAATCTGCTCAGCAATTTGAATCCCTGACCCGAGTGTTAACTAAATTTCTTGCTTTAATACTACTTCATGAAAAAGCAGCTTGCTTTTTATCAACTTTATGTTTGGGGAATCATGTGATGCCTCACCTAGGATGTCTTCATTTTTGTATCCTGCAGGCTGAGAAGTTGGACCACTGGGAAACTGAAGTTGAACAGAGAAAGTAAGCTCAGAGGAGCCGGGAGGTTGGCGGGGATGGAAACATTCCCCTCACCCCTTCTGCTGGGCCTTCAGAGGCTTAGAGCAGTGGTGTCCAATCTATTTGTCCTACCACCCCTTTTCAGAGAGAAAAAATTACTCAGTAGCTCCTCGGAAATCTACCTTCTTTAAGGGAAGAAACAGAAAGAAAGATCCCCACACCCTATGACGACTTCCCCCTGCCTCATCATTGTCTACTTCAGGAAACACGTGTAGAGAAACGAAATATTACAGTGGCCCAGCAGAAAATGAACAGAGAACACAGTGGTATGATGGGTGCAGTCTATCAGCATAGAAGAGGTTTCCCCCCGCTACTGCCACCATCACTGAGGGTTCTGATGGTGCCCCCTGGTGCCACTGGCTCTTTGCATTTTCCTGCTAACTATGGTTGAGGGGAGTTCTATGAGCCCTTGTGACTTTTAAAAGGCCACTGAGAAACTACTCATCCTGACCATCCACCCTCCCAAAACGGTTGTACAGGAGGGCCCTCGGGCCAGTCATGGCACAGTTTGTGTTCCGTGTTTGTGTGTGTGTGTGTGTGTGTGTGTAGATACACACACACTGCCTGGAACAAAGGTAGGAAGGGTGCTAACTTGTTGGAGGAGGCTGAACACAAACCCACATCCCACTGGGGGGTCTGAGAAGCAGAGATGGCAGGATGGTCATGGCTTAGCTGCCAGTGCCCCCGATCTCAGGCAGCAAAGGGAGGGAGCTGTTTCCTTCAGGCCTCCACAGCCCAATTGCTCCTCTGCTTAACACAACAGCTGTCAAGCAAGGCTCTCCTGGAAACAAAACTGTTAATGCCCACAGATGTAAAGCTCCACAGAATACAGCGCTGGGCTCTTCAGAAATGATTCTGAGGTCGGTGAGTGCTACTGTCTGCAGACTGGGAGTAAAAACCAAGCATGATGGCTTGGGTGCAAGTCCTCGGTGACAGTATCAAAGTGACAGATGCACGGATATACAGGATTCCAACAGTGGGGACCACAGGACTATAAACTTATCAAACTCCTGTTAAGTGGCTAAATCCTATCTGAACTTTTGATAAGAATTTTCTTTTGGTGATAGACATTAAGAGCATTAGAAAATAGAAATGGTCACTGTTTTGCTTGTATTACACAAAAAAGTCCCCATTTTATAAATCTCTGTTCAAAAAAAAAATTCAGCAAATGTACATGGAAATGTGACTAAGCCCTCCCATCTCTGAAAGGTTCGACACCATAGAAATTTATTTTTTAAAAATTTTTTATTATACCACCGTGAAACATACAATTACAAAGGTGTTCATAATTGGTTCTTGGTAATACAGTATACCAGCACCCATCCCTCCACCAGTGCCCCATTTCCACCACCAATGTACCCCACCCCCTCCTGCCCCTCCCTGGCTGCCTTAATAGCAGGTACCCCAGTTTCCTCTCTTTCTCTCTCTATCTCTCTCTCTGTCTCTGCATCTCTCTCCCTCTTATTTTACACATTGTGGCTAGCCCTGCAGATATTTAGAGTTTATCACTTAAGTCTCTTTGTGTATATTCAATGGTGATTTTTAATCTGCCATTACCATTTCCCATATTTAGTAAAACACTTACACCATAGAAATTTAAAATCAGATGCTGCATTCTGCTTGGTCACATCACATCTCTGTGTTGTTGCTAGGATGGTCGCCAGGCATGAAGACCTGGACGGAGTTTGCATTCATCCTTGTCCCTGCAGCTCAGACTGTCCTTGCAGAATGCCGGCATGTTGCACATTTAGCTGCAGCTGGGGGCGGGACTGCAGGGGGAAGTATTATATAATGGGACTAGAATTACTCTGGCCCCGTGCAAGGAAGAGCCTATTTGCAGCATGGAGCGAACTTGCTGCCTGTTCAGGTAGGTGTTCGGGAGGTTATACAGGAGGGCCCTCGGGCCAGGGCAGTCATGGCACAGGTCACACATCCCTTCCTCTGCCTTCTCTCCAGTACACTTGCTTGCTTTCCCACCAGCCCTGCAAGTTGCTTGAGGCTGAGAAGAGCACATGTGCCAGCCAGGATTAGGTTGGGAGAATCAGGAGAGAATTAGGGCCTAGCGCACCTGGAGTCACTGTCTATAGAGTCATGTTCACTGTGAGGGAACTGGGAGACCGGGTGCTCCCAGGGTCACTGTTCATTGGGTCACGCTCACTCACCAGCCTTATGCTGATTCCTACTAAGAACTTAACCATTGTTTTATGATAACCTTGACCCTGGTACCAATGCCCCAACCAGCTCCAGTAAGCAGAGATATGTTGAAGTCCTAGAGAATAAGACACAGTCACACACTCGCAAAGTTCGAATCAGATGAGACCTTTCAGAGTTCTCTGAGCCCTGGCTCTGGGCAGATTTCTTTGGGACAGTCACCCGAAGCACTTCACGTTCACCCCTGTGCCAGATGGGGTTATGATTTTGACCTGCCAGATGTGACTTCACCCACTTCCCAGGAAGCAAATGTGTCTCCTGGCACCTTCTAAGGACTACCCTGTCCAATGCCTTGATGTGCCTACTCAAAATGAGGGAAACAAGGCAGAGAGAGAGAGAGAGAGAGAGAGAGAGAGAGAGAGAGCATGGTGTGTAGGGCTTTTGCCTTACATGTGGCTGATAAGGGCTCCATCCCTGGCACTTCATATGGCCCCCTGTGCACCGCTGGGAGTGTTCCCTGTGCAGAGCCAGGTGTAATCCCTAAGCACAGCCGAGTCTGGCCTTCAAACCAAAAAGATAGAAATAAAATGAGGAAACTGTCCTTCAAAGTAAAGTGTCATACTGTTCGTCACTGTAATTAAGATGCAGTTTATAGAATTAAACCCAAATGAAATCTCTTTTTCTAATCCCATTTATTTCCAAACATCTAAAATGAAAGCATAAAGTCTTTTTGCCCTCAATTATAATTCAGAGAGACCCTCCAGAATGAAAACAGTGAATGGACATGATTAAAAGTCTTAAAATGCCCAAACTGAAGCAATATGGTTTTCTTGCTAAATTCTGACATTCTCCAAAGGAATAAACATCAGGAATTTAAAAAATTAAGGGATTTAACTTATACATTCAAGAAGTCTCTGGCAATAGTCTTTACTTATGGCGCTAAACACTTGAATACTCCCTAGTTTGTTATTATTTTTCTTTTTGGCAGGGATAGAGGGGCATTTCTGCTGGTGCTCATGTCTCCGGGACCTCACATATGTAAGACATGTTCTCTACTTCTTGAGATAAATCTACAATCTCTTTGAAAGAAGAAACGAAAAACTAGTAAGGACCAAGAGGTAGTACAGGGACTAAGACATTCTACTGAAAGCGGCTGTTCCAAATTCAGTCTTCTCACCACATGCAGTTCCTTCAGTGACCCCTGAGCACAGAGCCAGTACTAACCCTGAGTGTCACCAGGTGTGACCCAACTGCCTTCCCAGTCCAACCTGGACCAAACAAAATATAAAACTAGGTAACTGACTTACAACACTATGTCTGGGGTGAGGGGTGTTTAAAATCTTATTTTTATTTACTTTGGCCACATCTGCTCATGCTTAACAGGTCATGGGGATGTGGGGGACAGACTCCTGGTTTCCTACATGCAAACCCTGCAGCCTCACTCTGGCCCAGAGATAACATTTTACACCACTACTAGCTGTATGCCACTACATCACATCACATAAGCTCCCATATTCCTCTACCACGGTCCCTAAGATGGTAGGTTGAGGGTGGGGTTGGGGGAGGGAACTTAAGTAAGCTGACCCTGGTGGTGGGACTGTTGCTAGAACATTATATGCCTGAAACTCAACTATCAATAACTTGTAAATCATGTTCTTTGATAAAATATTTTAAAAATGAACAAAAATGATCATGTTCTTAGTACAAATCAATGTGAAACCAGGAACTGTCTTCCTGGTAGGTAGCAAGTAGGAGCCTCCTCTTTGCTCTGCTCTCTCTGCTTGAGGTTTAAGATATTTGGGTCCCAAACACACAGAGTAAAGCTGAGCAGAGTCAGTCTGAAGAAGGCCCCTAATATTTCAAGACAGCCACAGCAGCAGATGCCCCAACACGGAGCTCTGACCAGTACCCGGTCACTCAGTACAACCCAGAAGGGAGCGCCACTGAGCCACTGGCTCCCAAACCAGGAGCTCCCTCTAAAGAGACCAAAATCAGTTTCTTGAAGATTCTTCCTGCCCTGGCAGGCCACAAAAAAAGGCTCCATGCAATTGCTATCACTTATGTGGGGCTGTGTGGTTATGCAGCAATTACTAAATGCCAGCCTAATAACAAGTAGTAATTTTTAAATCGAAAAAGTAGTGAGTGGAAAGCAGTTCTCAAAGGCAATTCTTAATCTTGATCTAATTGTGCAAAAATTTAGCAGTGCTTTTCCTAGGGTGTAATTTAAAAACTACTGTAAATAGTGGAAAATATTGTCAAGAGAAGAAATGCTTCCAATTTATTTCATTATACCAAAAAGGCTCCTGGTTAGTTCTGCATTTACCAGCCACCATTATCTGTTTAATGGCTTCAGAATCTCGAGGATTTAGTTACTGGCCTGGAACAGCAGCCAGATGACAGGTAAAGCTCCTCTCCTGAACTATGAGCTGTGGGGTTTATCTGAAGGTGTCACATACCGTAATTTGAACTGTGAGCGAACTTCCCCATGTTCTATTTGAATCAGTTCATTATAGCAAGCAATTATACTGCTATTCTCCATGAATCTCTGAAAAGAAAGCAAAGATAATACATAAGACATATACAATTACCTCTCAAACAGTCAAAGCAACCGCAGCAGCTATTTTTTCTTACCCAGACAAGTGTTATTATATAAGACATATGTAAGTGGGGTAGAGGAATGAAATAGCTTTGCTGAGGTGCTTGCAACACTTGGTAAACTGATGAGCAAGTGAGACTGCAACTGACGTCCCTTTACACAGGATGGAACTTCCTCACTCAGAGACGAAAGGTGCAAGGGCAGAGGATCCTCCCCTTGGATTACTGACATGCCTTTATACTGTATGACACCGAGAACCTGACACTGCATGGGTTGGCTGGCTGCCACCAGGGATGATCCCTCCCCGGAGAGGGTCCTTCTTGGCTCCTACCGTACCCTCTCAGTGCCTACATTACCTCCCTTCATTCCTCTTCCCCCACACACCTCCTACACAATCATTTCACACAGGCCTGGAGACTCTCTGTGTGTCTAGTCAGATGGAAGGGTCACAAAGAGGGGAAGCTGTGAGCGCACCAGGAAACGAGAAAGACTATTTACAAAGCGAAGGGAAAACATTAGAATCAGATTCTGCTTCCAAATCTGGACATTATGTATTACAACATAATATATATGCCTGAACGAGTTTTGGATTTTCTGAGTTGGTGCTTCATAAAATACAAAAATTGGCTGTGATAAAAAAAAAAGTTTAAAATGTTGGGTTAAATGGGATTTTTTAAGAGAAAGTACAGGGGTTAAGATGCTGGCCTTGCATGCAGCTGACCTGGTTTAATCCCCAAAACATCATATGGTCCCCCACATACTACCAGAAGGATACCTGATTATAGAACTAGGAATAAGCTCTGGGCATAGCCACGGGTGGCCCAAAAACAAGTAAAAGAGATTTTTTTTTTTTTTTTTGCTTTTTGGGTCACACCCGCAATGCTCAGGGGTTTCTCCTGGCTCTGCACTCAGGAATCTCTCCTGGCTGTGCTCAGGCGACCATATGAGATGCCGGGATCGAACCCCGGCCAGCACAGACCGGCAGCGTGCAAGGCAAATGCCCTACCCGCTGGGCTATCGTTCCGGCCCCAAAAGAGATTTTTTTTAAAATTTTTTTCGTTTTTTATTTTTTTAAATATTTTATTATACCACTGTTAGATATACAATTACAAGATGTTCATGTTTGAATTTTGGTTCTACAGTGTTCCAACATCCATCTTTCCACCCCTGCCCATCTCCCATCACCAATGTCCCCACCTCCCTCCCCTTCCCCTAGCCTGCCTCCATGACAGGTTCTTTATCTCCTTTCTCTCTCTCTCTCTCTCTCTCTCTCTCTCTCTCTCTCTCTCTCTCTCTCTTGCTTCCCTTTCTTACACATTGTAGATTGTAATATATTCTAGAACATAATTGGTTCCACTAGTTTTGTGTATCTGGTCTGGACCACAAAAATGGTGGCTATTATGGTGAGCGGAGTCTCATCCGGCTGCTTCTGAGGCCCTACAGAGGTGATGGGCCCACTCCCCAAACCCATCTTGCCTCCTGGGAGCCTCATGGTCATCTGAGCTGGGGAGAGCATGATGGCAGTTCTCCCCTGTGCGTCTGAGTATCTGCATCATGGCCGAGAGCCCTGACGCAGTTCGTGGGCGTGGCCACCAGGCCTCTGGGACAGGTCAGAAAGGGGAATAGGAACCCCAGCTCCATCTCCAGGAATACCCGGTGACTTCCGTCTCCGTAGCTAAAGAGATTTTTTTTTGAAAGACTCATTTCCCAGGTAAAACTTTTTGCTGCTTATTTCTAACGATAAAATACCCATGAATTTAAAATTGTATAAAATACAGAACAATGTAACAGAAAAACCCAAACCATTGATGTCATAAGGTAGAAAAAATTATTATGGTTGAATCATTGTCTTCAATTTTTATGTGCATGCATATATCTTCATTATATATTTATAATCTATAAGGATTTATAATGTGAAGTCATATGTAATATTATTTAACTTTCCATGTAAATAACAACTGCACGAGATGTCGCCAACAACAGGCTGTGTAGTGAGGAACAGGTGATCCTCTCTAATGCTGCAGCCTTTGCTCACACTGAGTGGTACCTAATTGTTTTGTATGGGAGGCACCACTGTGAGCTACTGAAGGCATTTTCCAGACTGTAGCTGAGGCCCATCTCAGAAAGAATTTGAGTCAATCCAGTGTTCTTCAAAGTTCAGCCTGCTCAAAATCCTCTGTGCATACAATAGAAATGCGAGTCTGGCCTGGCCCCAGAGCAGGAGGGGCTTCTCCACGCCCCCACGCCATGTTGCCAACTAGTGGCCTGTGTGGACATCCAGCAGGAAGAGCAGCAGGACTTGTGGGATCCTAGCAGGACACTTGTGGGACTCCAGAAGTCTTATTTATTACAGGATGCCAACAAATAAGTGAAATAATGTAAAGTGGTCTTGAAAAGCTAGAACTTCCGGGAATGGTTTGGGCAAGCCTGCTCTGGGGGCCAAACAGGCAGTTGGAAGTTACACACTAGGCTTTTTGCTTTTTTTTTTTTTTTTTAAAGACGGTCACTTCTGGCAAGCTGGTTATTTTTGAAGTCTTCCCTCCTCTGCGAAAAACTGGGGGCAGGGGTGGAAATCAAACCTCAGGATTAAGTAAGCCACTGAGAAGGGAGTCAGACAAGTTATAAATCGTAATTATCCACTTCCTCCTTCACAGGAAGACTCTCCAGGGAGGAACCATCAAATCGGCCGGCATGCCTAACGTGTTGCTCCACACATACTTTGTCGGATGCCGTCAGCACGGCTTCACATGGCAAAGGTGGATGACCCAAAAAGCAAAAAAAAAAAAAAAGAAACAGTCGCAGTCATTCTTAGCTGAACGCTGGTATCTAAGAGACTCCAAGTAGCCTGAGCCCTGCGGAAGCAGCCACTTACACACAGCTCCCCGTGTCAAGGGGGCGTTATTATGGAATATGAAATGGCACAGTGTGTTTCTGGAGCCCCACTCAGGGACCTGCACACAGAAGCACCAGCCAGTCATCCAGCAACACAGTGATCTAACAACCTGCTGGTCTTCAGCAGATGATTTAAGACAATCAAAACAACCCCACGAAGGGAAACAACCTCACAGCCGCAAGAATAACAGGCTTATTTGGAAGGGTGCATGGGGACAGAGTTAGCAGAGAGAAGCTTTTTCCCAAAAAGGAGCCCAGCCACCTGGAGAAACAACCTCAGCTGATCTTGTACCACAGCTACCAAGAAGGGAAGGCCGTTAGAGGTGCTGTGGGCCTCCCTCAGAAAGGGCCCAAAGCGTGGGAGTCCCCTGACTTCCTAGCAGGAAACGGCCCAGGTCATGTGCCCCAAGGGTTCCCTGACAGGCCCTGCTTTCCATGTTCTCACCAACGTTTTATTCACTGCTACAGAAAGCAGCAGTTGGGAGAGAGGAAAATAGAATCATCTAGAAAAGGCTAGGAAACAAGTAAAGAGGAAACAATGGAATGTTCTAGATTGACTTCATGGCCATACTGTGTTTGTATGCAAAGAAGGCCAGCCATCGCCCCATCTCTGTCAGTGAAAGACACAGGGACATGGGTTCCCAGCTGTGGTGCTCATAGGATGCCGTGACTTCTCCAGCTAGTCTCCGGAAGTGAGGCAGACCTCGTCCTCACTCTCTGGGAGACCCTTCCTCAGAAACAAATGACAGCACTGAGCTGTGTGTCATGGTGTGATCTATACCAAGGACCTAGAAACTGTGACTCAGGTGATGTTCTATACAGAAAATGGGTAAAGAAAATATGTCTCAGTCTCGTGGTTTCCTGAGCCCTTTCTCTTTGCAGATTCCCACCTCTCTCCTCAGCAGCACCTTTTCCTGTGCACTCACTGAGGTCTGGCTCCTCTGCACAGTGCTCAAACCAACAGGACTGCCCTTGAGAGGAGCAATGATGGACCAGAGGAAAGTGCCATGGAGAAAGTGCTGCTGCACCTTAGGAAATCGTCCTAACCACACAGGGACTATCTGCTGCCTCAGGTGCTTCCTGTGGGGACCAGAGCGATAGTGCAGCTGGTCAGGTGTTTGCCTTGCATGTGGCCAATCTGGGTTTGATCCCCAGCATCCCAAATGGTCCCCAGGGCGAGTAATTCCTAAGTGCAGAGCCAGGAATAAACCACGAGCATTGCTGGGTGAGACCTAAAAAGGAAAAAAAAAAGAAAAAGAGAAGAAAGAAAGAAAAAAAATACTTTGCATGGCCTTGTTGCCTTCATACTATAGCACAGCAAATCACACTGGTGATTTCTGTATAATCTCCACGGTCTACAGAAATGAAGGGAGTTTTCTTTGCCAGCTAGTTAAATGAGCATCTGCAGATATTTTCCAAAATTCCCAGGGCATAGGCAACATCCAATTTTTGAAGGAAAAGGATCCATCACATCCTCTCTTTTTGAAATTCAGACAGGTCCCATCAAAAGACCTGGAGATACTGGGTATGTCTAGTTATTTCATTTATCGATAACTGTGTCTAGGGAGTAATAAATCATAATCTTCAAGTTGAATTTCAGTATTATCCATGTACTTGTCAAAGAAATATATTTTGATGTTTTGGCTTAAATCAGGAATTTTCAAAGGATGCTACTGTAATGTTTAACTTCATTTAAAAACATTGGCCAAAGTTGCACAAGTCCATTTTTCCCCAAAGGGCCTTTAATAGGAGAAAAAAGATGCTTATTCTCAAACATTAAAGAAGAACCCTGCTACAATGGCCCTATGATATTCTTTTTTTTTTAATAATAAAAACATTTGTTTCAGTTTTCCTCTATTGAAGCTGTTTCCACCCTTTTACTTCTCTCAACTTACCTTGGTTTTCGTTTTCACTTTCATGCACACCACCTTGCCTCTAACTCAACTTTCAGATTGCTCCTACCTTGGGATACTGGCTTGGAGTGCTATAAGCCTAGTTAGAGACTTTGTCAAGTCTCCTGGGAATCTTCCATTTTAAGCTGAGTATCAGTGTCGCGAGCATCACGGTCAAACAACTTTTCCCCACTGACATTTACGGTTTCAACCAGAACTTCAGAGAAGGCCACAGCCAGCACGGTTCAGGCTCTAGAGTCCAAGCACAAATTAGTGTCTGATGTGCATATAGGGTTGAGCAGGGGTGAAGGGACTCCACTTCCCATAGTCACACTCATACGTGGAGCCCAGCTGCCCACAATGATTTAATTTAGATGATTTGGGGACTACTGAATTTTTACCTGATCTGAGAGGACACTTTTATGCCATCCCGTAGTGGTAGCTGAGAATGGGTGAAGCCGGATGAAAACGGGAGATCCCTTAACTGTTCCTACCTCCAAGAACAATTCTCTTCCTCATGCCTCCTGGGTTAAGTTCAGCCTAGTCATGGCGGGATGAGGGGTCCTGCTTTTGCTCTGGGAGGGCCGGGGAAAGGACACCCATCATTGCCCAAGAGAAGGGAGTGCTCATCTTCCACATACCCTGTTGAAGCCCGCGTGCAGCAGAGGGGAAGAACGGAGGCCTCATCATGGTCACCCGATCTGCAGCAAAGCAGAAAATGTGGTCACGAAGCAGATACAGTGACCCACAAGGACCCCACCTCCACCCTTCAGTTGTAGAAATAGCAAAGGCAGCAGAGACAGGCCATGCAGAGTGTCTGAAAGCCTCAGCCTTGCACACGAGGGGCCCTTTGCATCCTCTCCAGGACCCCTGGCCCCAGGTGCTATCAAGACAGAGATTCACAAAGCAGCAGTCATTTAGGAGCCATAAGTTTTAGGAGCCATAATTACCAAACTGGTTCTGGAAAAGAGTATTTCCAGTCTTCCCTGGGACAGCTCAGTGTTCCAGAGCTGTTGACCTATTGAAGAATCTGTCCCTGCTGCCACAAGGCCAACTCCAATGAGTCCTGGGCCCCCCATTAAGGTCTTGACCTCTCTGAAGCCAACTACACTAATTTAGTAACCACTGTGCTTTTCAGACTTTAGCAAGTGCCCAACCATTGCAGCTTGTCCAGATATCTGTTCCCATCTAGGTCTTTCATTGTAAGTGTGAGCCACTTTAGACAATACAACCAACCAGCAGTTTCTTATCCTTTGGTTTCAAACCTACAACTCAGTCCCACTTGCTCCTGCCTCCCAACCTCTGGCCCCGACCTGCTCCGAGTCATACAGCAGTTTTGACATCAATGGCATAATCCCATTACAGAGCCTTTAGCACCTCTCTGTCTGCAGGCTTCCACTTGGTACTGTCTCACTGGGAAACTAGCATCCCCAGCTATTCGAAGACAAAAAAAAAAATAACCTGGAACAGTGTTTTCTCCAGGCCTCCTCCTCCCCCAGATTGTCTCTAGTTCTAGCATATAGTGAGTAACTATTTTTTCCTGAGGTGTATGAGTATGTGCTAACAACTCGCAGCTTTGAGAGAAAGAGAGAGAGAGGGAGAGAGAAATATGCTAAATATTTCCAAAAACTTCAAAAGAAAGCACCCTTCCCACCCACTGGCCCCTTTTTCCCCTGCAAGAGCTCAGGCTGAACCCAAGACGTGTTTGAAGCTTTGCCGCTCTAAGACTGGATGCATCGAGAGAAACACTGCACAGAGGACAGGGCTGCCTCAGCCGAGGCGGGAGGGTGAGCTTACGCTTGTGAAACCACTGCCAGGATCACCGTGTGCTCAGAGGGACTCGTGGCTCGGATCGACCTGCAACAAGAAGGCTTCAAATCAGATCAGGTGATCTGGACCCTCTCATAGTCAACAAGCGTAGGACATCTTCTCTCAGAAAAATGGCACAAAACCCAATCTTCCTCTAAAGAAAAAGTCTGAGAAAGCAGGAAGACAACAGAGAAAGATGCTCTTGCTGATGAGGACAATCTCTTTTTTTTTTGGGGGGGTCATACCTGGCAATGCTCAGGGCTACTCTTGGCTCTGCACTCAGGAGTTACTCTGGTGGCGCTGGGGACCATATGGGGATGCGGGGATCGAGACCCGCTGGCGCGGTGCACAGCGCCGGCTAGCCGGCTCCGCCGGGGACAATCTCTTTATTGACTGCCCCGGCAATCATCTAATAGGTTGGATCTGCCAATTTTCCATTTTAAAAACTGGCAAATTCCGATATTTTCTGAAATTCTGATATAAAAAAAACCAACTGGCAGTCATATAATTTTCCTAGTTATTAGTTTGTACCTGGGACACTAATTGGGTAGGATTTTTTTAAAAAAAAAACAAAATAAAAAGGGCTCGGAAAGTTGACTTTAAAATAAACATTAGAGTACATTCCAGAAGTTAGCTATAGTTAAAAATTTAGGTTAAAGGCTATTAAAGATGGTAGGAAAAAACCACCAAAATCTTTTGTGTTGTATTTGTTTCTCAAATACTTTTTTTTTTTGCTTTTTTGGGTCACACCTGGCAATGCTCAGGGGTTCCTCCTGGCTCTGCACTCAGGAATTACTCCTGGCTGTGCTTGGGGGACCATATGGGATGACGGGGATTGAACCCAGGTTGACCATGTGCAAGGCAAACACCCTACCCGCTGTGCTATTGCTCTGGCCCACTTCTCAAATACTTTTAAAGAAGAAACTGGCTTATCAATCATGACTAAGAAATGTTGCAATAAAGTAGCTGAACCCTAATAATCTGTTGGTTTGCATACAGTTGATTTATTTCCGAGCAACTGAAATAATGATAGAGACTTGAGATTCCTATGTCTTAAGAAAATGCGCAGTGCTGCAGCCAAGATTCTGATTTATTTTGGTCAGGGGTCAGGAACTGGATGACTTTTAATAAAAGGTCACATATTTGAATCTCAGTACAAACAAGCCTGCTTGCTCTGGGCCATCTCATCGGCAATTCTGAGATCCCGCCCAGGAAATGATCATGTCCAAGAACAGGAGGCTCAAGGCTGCTCCTGAGTCATTGGTGACACAAGGAGGATTTGTTTTTCTATCAGTGTTTCTCCTCTCCACGCTAACATGCCCATATCCTCCTCCCCCCAGGGAGAACTAGTGCATATTCTTCCTCTTAAACTCCAGAACTTCCAAATGGCTTAAAAAGGAAAAAAAAGGCATCTTCCCTATTTTCATTTAATTAAGTCCCTCTGGTCCAAAGAACAGCCTTTGAACCCTCTGACTCAAGGTGCTTGAATGAGAGAATGTTCTGACTCACTCATTGTGCTGCAGAAGGGTAAGCACACCCCCACTGTGACCAGCACAGGTCACCTCCTGGCCAGCCACCACCGGTCATGCCCTGAGGTGAGTTACACTCACATCCTACTTAGAGCCTCCTAACTCATAGCCAAAGCCCATCCTAAAAACAATGTTGGCATGTCAAGGAGAAAATGCTGTACTTCAGAGACCCGCTCTACTTTCTAGGACAGGGATGGCTGGGAACGCATGACCCACTCTCCTCTCTAGGACAGTCTGACCTGCTCTACTCTCTAGGATGGCTGGGAAGGTCTGGCCTGCTCTACTCTCTAGGACAGTCTGACCTGCTCTAGTCTCTAGGATAGGGGATGACTGGGAAGGTCTGACCCGCTCTATTCTCAAGGACAGTCTGACCTGCTCTATTCTCTAGGATTGGGGATGACTGGGAAGGTCTGACCCGCCTACTCTAGCCTCTCTACGATAGAGGATGACTGGGAAGGTTTGACCCACTCTACTGTCTAGGAGAGAAGATGACTGGAAAGGTCTGGCCCAATGGCCATGTGAGGCCCATGAAATCCTATGGTCTGACCCTGGTGCATGATGGGACTGATGCCTACTGCCTCTACAGTGTGACCTGCAAATGATGTTATTAATATCCAAAAGGTCCAGTAGAAAAAAAAGGTTTCCTACCTTTGCTCTAAGGAAACAGAGCAAGTCTGACCTTTGTCATGGTCAGTGAGGTACTGGGTGCTACACTGGGCAGCAGTCTAAAGGCAGAGGCTCAGCCTGTGGGTGCTGGACCTTATTTTTCTTCTAGAACTGTCTTTTGGGTAGACTCTGGTGCTACATTTCTCTCTCATTCCCCAAAGGAATGGTGTAGTCACAGGGACCTCTTTCTGGACCTCTTCCAGGACCTCTTCAAGGTTAAGGGCTTAGGGAGACCTGGGGACAGACGACGCAGGGTCCAAGAAAGGATGAAAGCAAAGAGCCAGTATGGACTCAAAAGTCAAGAGTCTTGGGTCATAGATGACAGCAAGGAAAGCACCTCTGTCAGGGTGTGCCCCCCATCCCCTCATCACAGAGACCCTGTAGTGGTAGTCAAGCATTTGTGACTCTAGTCACTCCATGGGAGATGACAACAGTCATTAACATACCCCCAGGTGTGTCACCAGGCTTCTGAATGGCACACCCTCTTTTGTCTTTCTATGTGGCTAAGGCAGAGACCCACCCATTATGAAATGGAAGTACTTTCCCTTATACTCAAGGAAGAACGTAAAGCCAAAGTCATGGGAGAATATAAATAAAGCCAATTTACTAAATTGGGCCTTTGCCCAAATTACAAGGATTCTTCCTGTTAGGTTCTTCTTTTTATATTCAATCATTCGAAGCAAGCGCTCCAGATTGTTGTATTTCTACAAAATCATGTAAGAAAAGTAAATGGAGAGGGGACCGTGAGGCCCTGGTGGTGGGACAATGATGTGGGGGGGGACACTGCTTGCCGGCAACTCTGCTAACAGGTCTGTAAGTCATGGTGACTTGAGAAAAATGGAAAGAAAAATAAAAGTAAATGAAGACCAAGAAAATGCAAACTTATAACGGAACTATTCTACTTAGAAAATATTTATTTTATGACTTATTTTTATCTATTTTTATCTTTTATTTTGGATCCCACCTGGCTATGCTCAGGGGTTCCTCCTGGCTCTGCACTCAGGAATTACTCCTGGTGGTGCTTGGGGACCATATGGGATGCTGGGGATCGAACCCAGTTGGCCGTTACAAGGCGAATGCCCTCCCTGCTGTACTATTGCTCTGGTCCCCTGAAAATCATTAAAAAAATTCTTAGGGTTGGAGACATAATATAGCGAGTAAGGCATGTGCCTTGCACACAGCCAACCAGGTTCAATCCCCAGCTCGATGTATGGTCCCCCAAGCTCTACCAGGAGAGATCCCTAAGTGCAGAGCCTAGAGTAAGCCCTGAGCACTGCCCCAAAAGCAAAAAAAGAAAAAACATTTTTAAAAAATTTTCAAACTTTAAAATTCAAATTTTAATTCAAATTTCTAAAAAAGAACCTTCAATATTTGTAGATGAACATATATGGTTAATATGTATACATAGACACTCATACATGCATACATGTACATGTATATTTCATGCAAAAAATATTCTCTAAGACCATTAAGACCTTTGAAAAGATATAAAATAAATTCAGGAAACTTAAAAATCAAAGGGCAGCTCGGTGATGCCGAGGAGACAAGCTTCTCTTACCCCACGCACCCCGTCTCAGGAAACCACAGGTTCTGAGAAACCATTCCCCCCTATCTTGCACTTTTCACCCTAACACTCCAGAAAATTCTCCCTCCATATGTTCCTGGAGTTTCATTACTGACCTCTTCCCACCCAGCTTCAAAGCATTCCACTTCTGCCAAAGGCAAAGGCTTTGCTCAGCCCAGCTAACTGTTTGGCTGCATTTATTTAGGAGCAAGCATGCATTTCCTCCCCAGAGGGCTCGTCTCTGTAAACACAGGGGTGCTGGGTCCCTGGGAGCTTCCCGCTGCTGCCAAGTGACTGCCTCTGTGGTGGGATCCACCCATCTGTGTCAGGCAGGGAAAACTTTGTACTTCACACATTTCTGGTGTTCATTTTGCGGCAGAATAATTAAGATTAAACTGTGAATTTTAATGTTATTTTTTTGGTGTGTGTGAAGAAATATGAGTAATGCTCAAGAGAGTGGGGTGGGGGGGGGCACCCTGGTTTTCCGCAGAGCCCAGCTCACACCTCTAGATTCAACTGAACGCAAATATGGGAAAACAGGAAAGGTGAGATGTGTCTAGAGGAGGAGCAATGGCTTGTGTCGCAGGAGCCTGCCTCTGCTGCTGAGAGGGGAATGGGTGCACTCAGACCCTGGGCACAACTGAAGGCACCATCAGTGCAGCGGACCCTGTCTCACATATCCAATGGCGGTACCTGCACACTGCCTCCGCATCGAAGTTCGGGTCTGTCTGTGATCGATGACAATGATTTCATGGTGTTTATCGAGGGAAGCATTCGAGGGCCGACTCTGGCGTCCGAGCAATATTGCATCTGTAACCAGCTCTGTCACAGGCCCACCAGAACCCGTCACTCTGACTGTCTTCCTTCGCAAAGATCAGCAACACCTGCAACACACAGAAGATGGAGTCCTGACAAACCTTTTGAGGCTGCTGACCATGGATGTGCCTGCGGTATATGTAAAATAAGTGCGCTCGCGGTACTGGGGTCCTGGGAACACCCTGTAGCTTTCCGTGGAGCCCAGCTCACATCTCCAAATGGCACAGACTGGACAGAAATGTGGCTTCTGAGGGAAGAAACTCCCACATTCAATCACTGATTCCAGAGGGTCTGTGCACCAACAGCATTGCATCTCTTGGGTCAAGGGTTTCTTTATTCTGAGTCTTGGTCAGAACCAGTGAGACACCAAAGATTGAACAGAAAATTGATGTTCCGCCACTCTAGGGGTGGTTGCTCATCATTTCTGATATTCCTAAAATAGTGTGTAATAGTTCCAGTGTATTACAGTGTGTAATAGTGATGAACCTCAGTGCGTCAATGACCGTCTCCTAGCGGCAGTGGAAACTCCCTCCTGGCCAACCTGATTTCCTCTCTCTTCCTTTGCCAACACTTGTTCTGGTTAGCAGCAAATCCTAGATATTGTATAATTTCACCAGTGTGCATGCATTAAGGATAAAGAAATTGTCTTTCTTTTTTGTTTTGGGTCACATGTTGCATGCACTAAGCTTCCTCTTGACTCTACCCTCAGGAATTACTTTTGGCAGGCTCAGGACATCATAAGGGATGGGGAGATTAAATCCAGGTCAGTTATGTTCAAGAGGACTATATATCTCAGTGGCCTATATCTCAGCCCCAGGATAAAGACATTTTCTAAACAAAAGATGTAAGCATATTGGTTAAGGGTCCTGGGCGCATGGTGGCCATGGGGGTGCGTGGGGGAAGGTCCCAGGAAACACTTGGTTTTGCATTTGGTTATGCATATGGGTTAAGCATTTGGTGAAACATTTGGTACATTTCAACTGCAGGTGTCAGGCCAGTCTTTACTTCTCCTAATGTGGGTGCTCCACTCAATCAGGATCCCGCCTCACCATCGACACGATAAGGTTCAGTAACTCTACCTCTAAACTATGAATATTAACACAATTGTAAATGTGTTGCCTAACTTACAATTATTTTTATATGACATTTACTTTTGGTTTGGAGACCACACCTGGCAGTGCTCAGGGCTCACTCCTGGCTCTGAGCCCAGGGACATTTCTTGCCGGGGTTTAGGGGGAACCAAAAGAGTTACCAAGAATGGAGCCTGGGTCAGCTACATGCAAGGCAGAAGCCCTATCTGCTGTACTACACTCTGGCCCTACAATTATTTTTTAAAAGCCCCAATACTATTCCATATCTAAATCTACCTATAATCCATTAAATATCTAAGCATATCATGCCCTCTGTTTTATACTCTATTAAAATAATTTTCTGTTTTCTCAATGCCACACTTCCAGAAAAAGAAATCTAGTCTCTAAACGACCAGACAATTTTTTCTTAGTACATGGCTTGAACTCTCACACCAGTTCACAGAGGTGGGATTGTGCTTACTAAGAGCACTCCTGTGCCGTCTGTGTTTGTCCCCACAACCTGGGGCTCTGAACTGACCTCAGCTTCACTCCCAGGAGACATGGGAGGTGTTGGCTCCAGAAGTGAAGGGAGTCTTGAGGATTTTGAAACTGAAAGATGTCCAATAAATCTATTAACAAGGGGCTGCAGATGGCAAAAAATAAAGTAGAAGCTCGTTTGTACAAATTCAACAGTCCTTTAGTCAGTGTGGTATTAATGTGAGAAACTCCCAGGGCAGAGGTTCAGTGACAGAAACAGTAACCGAATGTCTCTTCCCTCTCCTGTCTGACTGAATTACTGATCGCGGAACCATCAGAATCTACCTCGATGCCTTCTACTGAACACCTTTTACTATCTATCTACCTCAACACCTTTTACTGCCTTGCTGTGTTATGTCTCTGTGTTGGACAATACAGTACAGATGGACATGTTTCACTGACATTACTACAGAGATTAACCGATAAATCTAATGGAACTGGAAAAGACTAGGTGCTCTCCCTGTGGGGAAGGATAAAACGCCAGTACTCAACAAATATCTCCTGAGCCAGCACTGTCTTTAATTGCCAAGAGTATGTTGGTGAGCAAAATAAAGATCTTTGCCCTACAGCAGAGGAGGAGCAAACAACAGACACAAAAAGTGAATGGTATAGGCAGGAAGGGGAGTACTAGTGGGGGCTGAAGCAGTATTGTCAGGAGAGGGAGGGCAGGCCTCACGGAGGAGACCTATATGCAAATACTCAAAGGGAATAAAGAGCAAACCAAGCTGGAATGGGAAGGAAAAACCATCGTGTGCCAAAGGAACAGTTCCACTGTTCCCTCCAGTAGGGGGACAAGCCTGATGTATGGAGGGACTATGGGGCACTCACATGACAGAAATAACTGAGAACCTCTGTACTATCTCTTGGCCTCTAGAATCTGTATTTTAAAATAGGGCTATTTGGGCTAGAGAGATAGTACAGCAGGTCAGGCACTTGGCCTTGTACTCAGGGGATTCTGGTTTGATTAAGCCTCCCATAGAGTCCCCTGAGAACCACAGGAGTGATCTCTGTGCACAGAGCCAGGAGTAAGCTCCAAGCACAGCCAGGTATGGTCCCCAAATCAAAATAAGTAAATGGATAAGACAAAATAATACAGGAGTATTTATATTAGAAAAACACTCACTAAAGAATTTTGGGGGGTAATGTTTCCCATTTATAAAAAACTCAGAAACACTTATCTTACCTAATTCATCTCCCAAACAATATGATTTCTTTTCTGGGAATCAAAAACATGTACATATTGAAGTACTGTAGTAACTATTTGTTTTTGTTTTGTTTTGGGTTCTTGGGCCACACCCAGAGATACTCATGAATTCACCTATCACTTGTATCACTTGTCTTCCCATTGTTCATAGATTTGCTTGAGCAGGCACCAGTAACATCTCCATACATCCTGTCACAGGCAAGTGTAGCCAAGGGTATCTGCACACTCTAGGAACACGAAGAGCCTCAAACCATTCCTTCAGATCATGGGAATGAGGTCTATAATTGTTACTGGTTTTGACATATCAAATGCAACACAGGTAGCTTGCCAGGCTCTGCAGTGTAGGTGGTACACTCTCAGTAGTAGGCTCTCATCTCATGCATTTAATGATGAACCTCAAAGGGAAAGATTGACTTTTTCCTTGAGTGGAGATCTTAGGAGCTGTGGAGTCCAGATGTTGAGAATGACTGACCTCATGGTGTGGGGATTCCTATGGCTTCTTGCTAGGCTCACTGGGATGACGTGCCACGGCTAGAATCTGCCTAGAACTGTATACAGTGTATAAATGTGAAAGATCCTTGGAAGGACCTGGTCCTAACTTCCAGTATTATCAAGACTGTTGCAGAGCGACTACGCACCAGCACAGTTGTGGGTCTGGAGTGTCTCTCTTCTGGTGTGGCTGGCTGTGGTGGTTGGGAGCTTGCAGCCACACCTGCCAACATGGAGGTGGAGGAATGGGAGGAGGAGCCCAAAATCTGCTCCAAGTCCAGTCAGCATGCACCCCCTCCCCCGCACATGTGGGCGAACTCTAGGAGCTATGTTGGACTCAGCCAGGGGCTGGCTGAGCCATTTACCAGAAGAGAGACACTCCAGACCCAACCACTCCAGAACCACAGCTGTACTGCTCGGCCCCACATGGAGGAGCACATAGCTCCAACTCAGGAATTACTCCTGGCAATGGGCATATGTGATGGCAGTGATTGAATCTGGGTCAGCAGTGTACAAATCAAATACTTTACCCATGTTCTATCATTCTGGTCCCTGTAGTTATAAGTTTTTATGTTCAGCCATTTCTGGAAAATTATCACCTAAGAAAGAAGTTGACCCAAGTATCCTATCACACAGGCCACAGGTGGGCTAAGGAAGGCATGTTTAGGAATCTGAAAACTAAACAGAGACAAAATCTAGGAATTGGAAACCTTGTCTCATTAATAGCCGAGAATCTAAAGGAAGAAACTTAGGTTCCTGCTGTCAAACCACAGAGACAGCTCGTAGCTACCCTCAAGGCCTTGGAATTTAGAGAAGTTGGGGAAAGCACTGATTATCTGATGCATTTCTTCTGCTTATTTGCATAAGGCATCTGTTACCCAAAGAACAAAAACCAAGGACACCAGAGCCAGCACAAGCCCTCTTCAGGTTTAGCTCTGCACACAGTGACAAGGAGTTTCTTTGTTAGTTCTGACCATTTATCAATATCTAATTGAACCTTCTCTGAGGCAAATTGCATAAAACAATTTTGCAAATGTATTTTTTATTCTTAAAGTCCAAGGACAGAGCCTGATTTGTTAAGAGGAAAAATAAAAGGACCTTCTAACTAGCTCTATATCATATATGTATGGTTCAAAGATAATGTACGAGGGCCTGTCACATAGGATGCATCAGAACAGGGAATGAAGAGCCAGAGATGGGAACAACCCCATCTCTGTCCCCAGGAGAGACCTGGGGAAGTGGGTCAGTGCACAACATGCCCAAAGACCATACACTAAGTGCAGGCAGTCAGACATGAGCCTTGGCTCAGGAGAGCAGGCTGGAGGCAGTCCTGAGTCTCCCTTTCACCGCACTGCCACAGACGCAGCAGAGGAGCAAAAAACACAGACTAATCTGGGGGGAAGCCTGTAGCAATAAGGAACCCTGCCTGTCTGGGCAGCTTGTGGCCAGTCTGAATTCTGGCCTGGACTTGAACTCAACTCTGAGTTGAGTCACTTTGCCGGATGTGCCAGCCCACAAAAGCAACCACAAAAGCAACTGTAAGGATGAATAGAATTGTTCCATGAGCACTGGGATATATTTTTTGTCAAAACTTTAAGAACAGTATTGTTGGTTATAAGTGTATGGCGAAATGAAAAAAGGGTGACAATGTACTAACATTTATTCAGTACACTGTAATTTAAAATATTGGAACACTGATACCAAAAATGCTTGAAATTATTAGAAGCAGTATGAATGGAACTCATGTTCTTCCTGTTCAGCATGGATCAGCTCCCAACATTTCTCTCTGGGCAGTCCAGATCATGAAGCAGCCCCAGAGTTCATCTCTTCACTGTGAAGGCTGCTGGGCTGCTCCAGAGTGCCTTCTTTGTCCTGTGTCACAACCCCTGACCCTCACTCATGACAGATTCACTTCCTTGGTCTACCTCTCAAGCATATGCGGGAAATGCCTAGACAATGAAGAATAGGGGGTCTGCGGCAGACAGGTAAGACGCAGGCAAAGGGGAACTTGGGATTCCCAGGAGCAATGAGAGGAGTACGGCTCATGTTCTCAGAACAGGAAGCAACTCTGGGTCACTTGATTTTCAGAGAGCATCATGTTGAGAGGAATCTCCTGTCCCCAAATAGTCTTGCCAAGACTGGAAAATATGACTTTTAATGTGAGTTATACCCACGACACTTATGCAGGAGACCTGCCCTGTGAAATACCATGCAGCATGATCTTCAGTTTCCACCCATCCCACACCTCATGTGCTCCTGCCGGTTCGCAGATGGGGGAAGGGTGTGAGCGCACATGGAGCCCCAAGTCCTGAAGTAGAAGCACAGTTCTGATACCTCAGAAGTGCATCCTCAAAAGCAATCATATCCTGAAATAAATAGTCTTACACAGCAAGTTCCTCCCAAGCCCTAAAGACTCTGGTTGATGTTGCTAATAACGGTTTTGGGATGCCAACAGAGTAATGGAATAACAAAATGGACATTTTTCCCTTCAAGAAAACAAAAGCAAAAAAAAGTTATCAGAACATAATTTGATTACTCTAAGACAGTCGCAATATCAATTTAGAAGCACACACACTTGACAAGGTATCAACATCTCTCAAGTTGTTATAATGTTAGAAACAACTAGCTGACTTGAGTGCCCAATCATCAGGAAATATCATATTCCGTTTTCTCTCTGCAGCAACTACTGTGGGGCTGAGATATGGATGAATACATATTCAGAAATGCTTACTGGATCCATGAGTGCAAAAATGTTTGAACAAGTCAAAGCCCTAAGAGTATCTATCAGTCCTAAGCTGAGCCTTTCATGTAGAAAGATGGGAAGAAAGAAAGAGAAAAAGAAAGAAAGCAAGGAAGGAAGGAAGGAAGGAAGGAGAGAAGGAGGGAGGGAGGGAGAGAGAGGGAGGGAGGGAGGAGGAGGGAGGGAGGAAGGAAGAAAGGAAGGAAGGAAGGAAGGAAGGAAGGAAGGAAGGAAGGAAGGAAGGAAGGAAAGAAGGAAGGAAGGAAGGAAGGAAGGAAGAAAAGAAGGAAGGAAGGAAGGAAGGAAGGAGGAAAAGAAGGAAGGAAGGAAGGAAGAAAAGAAGGAAGGAAGGAAGGAAGGAAGGAAGGAAGGAAGGAAGGAAGGAAGGAAGGAAGGAAGGAAGGAAGGAAGGAAGGAAGGAAGGAAAAGAAAGTTTTAACTATTGGCTGTCACTCAAGACTCCTGATCCCTTGAGCCTGCTCTTACTTGGGTCAAACTTAGGTAACAGGAACCAGATTAGCTACACGAGCTCTATGGTAGTACTAGAAAAATTCCTGCTTCTATTATATACTGAGTAATGTGTTCATAGAATTTGTTTTGCCATTTTATAGCTTATGAATACAAATGAAAAAGCCATTCGGTATGGGTTTTTTTGTTTTCTTTTTGGGTCACACCCAGCAATGCTCAGGGGTTACTCCTGGTTCTGCACTCAGGAATTACTCCTGGCGGTGCTCAGGGGACCATACGGGATGCCGGGGATCGAACCCGTGTCAGCACAGGCCAGCCGCATGCAAGGCAAATGCCCTACCCACTGGACTATTTCTCCGGCCCCCATTCGGTATGTTTTAACACACAAATATAATAAATCCAACATTGTACACAGTTTTTCAGTGATGGGAGCTAGGGCTGTAAAGGGATATTTAAAATCTGCTGGGGATTATATCATATTTGAGAGGACAGAAATACTTCAGGCTTTCTGAATTAGCTAAAACCGAGAAAGTAGCCTTCACAACTATGTTTAGCTGAGCTTTGTCAAAAGCGCCAAAGTAATTCAATGTAAAAAGAATGCTCTTCTAACAAATGCTGCCAGGACAGCTAGATATATAATCAATATGCCAAAAAGAGGCAGCATCTCTACCTCACACCAAATATAGAAGCTCAAAATGGAAAATGGAGCTATCTAAAAGAGGTAAAAGTGTAAAACTCTTAGAAAGCAGAATAGTTAATTTTATGACCTTAAATCAGCAAGTGTTCTTCAACAGAATGATGTGAAATGGAAAATTATTCTTATCCATTTTTACCACGATGCCTTTAAATCATGGCTGAAAAAATATTCTTAATAAGGGTGATGTAGGCAAGCAGACGGGGGTGGGGGGGCATGCATGGCAATGAACTGTCGCCGTTAGGCTGTCACCTTTTGGAACCAGAAATGAAGACTTGATAGGACCCATTAATCAACAATAGACCCTGAGGAAGCTGGATCCAGCTTCTTCCACACAGCCCTTAGCCCCCAAGAACCTTTGATGCAGAAGATTTCAGAGCATTCCAGCCCAAAGGGATAAAAGCCCCCTTGGAAATCAGACTGGGCTCACTCTCTGCCTCTGGAGCAGCCTGCATCTCCCCCTTGAGATGTATTCTTTCTCTCTCCACTTTCCCTCCTCCCTCCCCGTCCTAAAACCTCCATAATAAAATCTGTTTTACTTCACTGCTCGTTGGCTCCTGAAAATTCTTTTTCTGCGAGGGAAAAGAAGAACTCTGAGCAAACCCTGGGTAAGGCCTGACTTTCCTTTCCTGCAAAGAGCAATTCCTCGCTCCAGCCTGAGTCCATGGCTCCCTGAGAAGTCTCGAGTCCCGGTAGTGGGATCAACTCCCGTGCCTAGAGAGCAAGCAGACATCAGGTGTGGCTTGACGGCCACCTCGTGGGGCTGGTGAGACTCAGGTCCATGCCGTGCAGGGGCTCGTCGCAGACTTTATCAGTCCTAAGCCTGCCCAGTGGGTACCGGGCAGCAGAGGAGGTTGGGAGAAGCGACCATCTCTCTCTCCTTCCGGCTTCACATAAGCCTCCCGTGGGCTCAACCTACATCAAGGGCATATATTATGGAAAAATCCATATTTAAAGTATGTGAGTATGAATCATAATCTCATAGTGAGTTTACTTTTAAGGTAGGAAGGGGACAAATGGATCACTGAAAAGCTTAAATGGTATCAACAACCATTTCTGGAAAAAAAAAGGACAACTATGGCATACTGTTAATATTTTACAAAAATGGATTATGGAATACACATATATCTTTGAGAATATTCAAAGTATGTTACGATTTAATAAATTATGCTTATTAGGTTAAGAAGAAACCAGATGCCATTGGGCTACATTGGCACGTGATAGGGTCAAATGGAAATGTTACTGGCGCCCGCTCGAGGAAATCGATAAACAACGGGGTTCAAGTGATCAAGTGATCAAGTGAAGGTTAAGACATCCTGGAAAAGAGGCAAGGCCAAGATTGCAGAGGAGTGAGAACTTGCTAAATCCACACCAAAATAGATTAATCACAGAAAGGCCTTTGGAACCCTGATGGGCAAAGAGCAGCTGGTGCACTCCTGGGTGGGTGAGAGGAAGCCGCAGCGCAGGGACCCTGCATTGCAGCACCCAGACCAGACCACTGGGAAGAGATTTCTGGGGGTCACCCAGCTGCAAGCAGCCCAGCCAGGCTGAGGCAGTGACTGTAGTCACCAGGTCTTAGCCAACCTGGTGATGTGATGGAACCTCCACATTAATGCGGACTAGGGTTAGTGACTAAGAAAAGGGCAGAAAGCAGAGCTCTAGGCAGACTGGGGAGGACATTGTCTGCCAAGAAAGAAAGCCCATGGTGGACACCAACCTGCAACTGGGACAAGTCTCTACCCCAAAACCCCAGAAGAAAAGGAATTCTTCTTCCTAGATGGTTAAAGGCAAAAAGCTTTGAAGAGCCCCAAGTTCGGTGCTTTCTAAGCTTACTGAGGACGACGTCAGCACAATCATCTGAATGCCAGAAATGGAGGGAGGGGGAATCAATGAAGAGAATTTAAACAAGAATAGAGAAAGGATGAGGGAAAAAAATTCCCAACAAAACCCACTGAACTAAAGAATATAGTATCTAAACTTATAGTATCTAAACAGCGGAAGTTGAGAACAAAACAGATGCTAAGACTGAGTCAGTGAGTCTGAGGATATGATAGAGGAAACCAATAGAAAAAGAGAAGAAAAAAAGAATGTTACCAAGGAAGAAAATATGGAGCCAGAGAAATAGTACAGTGGGTAGGGAGCTTGCCTTGTACACAGCCAACCCAGGTTTGATCCCCAGCATCCCACAAGGTCCCCGAAAACTGCCAGGAGTAATTCCTAAGTACAGAACCAAGAGGAACCCCTAAGTGTTTCTGGGTTTGGCCCAAAAAAAAAAGAGAAAGAGAAAGACATGGAAGGAAGGAAGGAAGGAAGGAAGGAAGGGAGGGAGGGAAGGGAGGGAGGGAGGGAGGGAGGGAGGGAGGGAGGGGAGGGAGGGAGGGAGGGAGGAGAGAGAGAGAGAGAGAGAGAGAGAGAGAGAGAGAGAAAGAAAGAAAGAAAGAAAGAAAGAAAGAAAGAAAGAAAGAAAGAAAAGAAAGAAAGAAAGAAAGAAAGAAAGAAAGAAAGAAAGAAAGAAAGAAAGAAAGAAAGAAAGAAAGAAAGAAAGAAAGAAAGAGAGAGAAAAAGAAAGAAAGAGAGAAAGAAAGGAAAGAAGGAAGAAGGAAGGAAGGAAGGAAGGAAAGAAAGAAAGAAAGAAAGAAAGAAAGAAAGAAAGAAAGAAAAAGAAAGAAGGAGGAAAGAAACAAAGAAAGAGAGAGAGAAAAAAAGAAAAGCATTGCCTGAAGCTGGGGATGTGGCTCAGTGGTAAACTGTATGCCTGATGCATGAGACTTGATCTTGCTCTCCAACACCACCAAACAAAAAGAAAATACAAATAAATAAATAAATAATAAAAAGAAGAAAATCTAAGAAAATGTTGGTACAGCATCACAGAAGGAAAAGAGTTGGTACAGCATCCAGAAGGAAAAGAGTAAAACAACTCTTTGGGTAAGGAGAAGTGAGGAACTTCCTAAGAAACCTCTCAAGAAAGGTTAAAATGTGGGGGGTAATTCCGGTTACACTCAAGCTATTTGGAAGAACTGAGTTAACAGATATCAGCAGGGTTATCCACTCTGCCGCCTTAAAGCACATTCTTTTCTCGCACTAATGGAATATTCTCAAACATAGATCTCATGCTTTGACACAAAACAAATGTCAATAAAATGATGAAGATTAACATTATATCAAATACCTTTCTAGATCCCACTGGAATAATACTAGAAATCAGCCATAAAAACTGAAACAATTCAAACATTTGGAGATCAAGGAACATGCCATTGAAAAACTATTGGGACACTGAGAAAATCAAAGACAGACTTAAAAAATTCTTGAAAACAAACAGAAATGAAGGCACAATCGACTAGAACATGCTGGTCTCAGAAAAGCAGAGCTAGTTCCTAACAATAAGCTTATATCAGGAAATAATAAAAAGATCAAAAAATTAGCTTGTGTTAAAAAATTATCAAAAAGATCAAAAAATTATCATGTGTTTCTATTAAAGAACTAGAAACACAAACATAAAACACAATGTAATCAGAAGAAAGAAAATAATAAAAATCATAGTAGAAATAAAATAAATCAAAAAATACAAGACCAATCAGCTTGTGCATTGATGAAATGAACAAGATAGAAAGCCTTGTGCTAGGTTCACAAAGAGAAAAACGCCCAATAAACAGGATTATAAATGGAATAAATTACCACACATATCACAGAAATACAAAGGACTGTAAAAGACTGTTCTCTGAAACTTTAAACCACCAAGTGAGAGAATTTAGAAGAAATGGGTAAATCTTTAGAACCATACAGACTTCCAACACATAAACAGGAAAAAAGAAAACCTGAGAAGGAAAAATATAAGCAAGGACATTGAAAGAGTGATCAAAGTGTAGCCCAGATTAAAACTCCAGGTAAAAATGGCTCTACTAGTGATTCCAAAAGATCTTTAAAGATGACTTATTACCTGTACTTCTCAAGCTCTTCTAAAAAGTTCCAAATTAATTTCTATTGGAGCTTTAGTTATCTAATCTTTTTCAACTCTAAAACTGTATTAACAGTATGTCTTTTGTCTACATTAAAAAGTTAATGAATTAAAAAATTAGAAAATAAGTCAAAGTATCATTATTTTTTAACTGATATACAATCTAAACACTCCATAAACAAACCCAAAAAACTGTCAGACACAACAAACCAATATAGAGAAGTGATAGGCTACAAAGTCAACACACAAAACAGGTCATGTTTCTATATGCAAACAATGATTGCAAAGAGGAAAAAATAAAAAAAAAAAGTGCCATTTATAACTGCATCAAAAGAATCAAGTTCCTAGGAATGTACTTAAAGGAGATGAATTATTCACCAAAAACAATGCCACCATCATGAGAAATAAGGCAGAAAGAAATGGTAAAGTATTTCCTGTTTGTCATCTGGCAGAATTAACATTACTAAAATGACCACCCTACACATGGAAAGGATCATGTTGAGTGAAATTAGCCAGAAGGAAAAAAAAACAGACATAGAATGACTGCATTTATTTGCATGACAATATATATGTGTATATACACACATTATGATACCAATATCCAAGGTGAGGCAAAACATGGATCAGAAGGTCTTGTCAAAGGTGGAAATTACCACAAACATGTGGGAGTTAGAGTTAGGTAAGACAGAGAAGGGAACGGCGTGCAATAATTGTCAAAAGTGCTAATACCAACCTAGAACTGAGCGATAAGTATAGGCAAAAAGATACACACCATAACCTCTAAATGTATGTATTACAATCCACAATGTGTAAGAGAAGGAAGAGAGAAAGAGGGGAGAGAAAGAGAAAGAGAAAAAAGAAAGAAAAGAGATAAAGAACCTGCCACAGAGGCAGGCTAGGGGAGGGAGAGGGAATTGGGGACATTAGAGGTGGGAAATGGGCACTGGTGGAGGTATGGGTGCTGGAACACTGTATGACTGAAACCCAAACATGAATCTCTTTGTAATTGTATATTTCAAGGTGGTATAATAAAATAATTTTTTAAAAACCAAAAAAAAGACCATCCTACTCAAAATATTATGCAGATTCAATGCATTCCCTAGTTTTATTTCTTTTTTTTTTTTGCCACACACTCCCAGTTTTCAGGGATCACTCCTGGTAGGGATCAGAAGAGCATATGGGGTGCTGGGGATTGAAACCAGAGTGGCCATGTGAAGGCAAGCACCTACCTGTTGTAATGTCTCTCTGGCCCTTTAGTGCAGTTTTTCAAGGCTAAAGTGCAAATATGACTGAAATTTGTAAGGAACCATAATACTCTTTACACCCATTCCCACTGAAAAGACAAAGAATCCTGAGAGAAAAGTCGGAAGGTATCATGTTTACTGACTTCAAAATATCTCAAAGCAAAAGTCATTGAAGTAGTAGGTTACACAAATTTAAAAAGAAAATGCTCAGGCCAGGGAAATAAAATTGAGAAAGCAAAAGAAACTCTCAGATACATGAAAAGTTCATTTACAACAAGAGTTAAGAGCAAATAATGGAGAACCAGAACTCTCTTCAACAACTGATTTTGGAGAAACTGGACAGTGATATACAAAAAAATGTTAAATTGGAACACTGCCTCACATCTCAGACATTAACTAAAAATAGGTGATGGACCTAGATTTTGACTCAAATCTATAAAGTGCATTGGAATAAACATCAACAAAGCACTCCATAATATTGGCTTTAGTGGCATCTTTTGTGTTTAGACTCTTTTGGCAATGAGACAAAAGAAAAATTAAATTGGAATATGTCAAACCAAAAGATTCTTTAATATGAAAGAAATTATCACTAAAACTAAAAGATAGCCTACTGTGTGGGAAAAATATTTTCACCTTATATATCTGGAAAAAAAAGGCTAATACCCAAGATATACAAAGAACTCACAAAACACAGAAAAATTCAAACACCCTAAAAAAGTAAGGGAAGGAAATAAGGGTCAGAGAGACAGGATGGGAGGAAGGCACTTTTCTTGCAGTTGGCTAATCTTGTTTGATCCCTGGCACCACACACGGTCCTGTGAGCACCGCCATGAATAATCCCTAAATCTAGATCCAGGAGTAAGTCTTCAGCAGTGCTCGATGTGCCAAAAAAAAAAAAAAAAAGGAGGAGAAAGTGTGGGTAAAAGAATAGACACCTGAATAGACACTTCTGTATGACCAACAGATACAGGGAATGCGGGTCAAATGACAGTGAGATACGATCTCACACTAGTCAGGAAGGGCCAGCATTAAGTGCTGGGGGGTGCAGAGAAAAAGGAAACCTGTCCACTGTTGGTGGGAATGTAAACAGACTCAGCCTCCAAGCACAACAGTATGAAACTTTCCAAAATGCCAAGACTAAAATTGCCAAGATCTGGAAGCAACCCAAGGGTCCAAACTAAGGACAGATGAGTGGGTAAAGAAGGTGTGGTGTATAGTACCCAGGAGAAGACATACAACTTTTGCCTTGTGCTACAACATGAATGTAACTAGAGGGGGTTAGGCTAAATGCGTCAGAGGGAGAAAGACAAATACTGGATGATCTCTCACATGTGGTTTATAAGGACACAACGCAGGGCATAAACCAATAAAAATGAACCCAGGCTCTAACCACAAGACTGAAGTTACCTAGAGGGTGAAGAGGCATTCACTGAGGTTCAATGAACTGTGGTGCAGGAATATTGGCACTGTGGTGGTACATGGGTATGCGGATGCTGTACTCTAACACACACATCTACACTCCTCCACACTCATTAAAACCAAAAGCATCCTTCTCAAGGAGCATGCAGCAGTAGTTATCAGATATGAAGGCAAATGAACTCACTATATAAAACAGAATTATTACCAATAAAATTCTAGAGACTACATTGGAAACACACACTCTTATATGAGATCCTTTGCTATGGCATTTACACAAACTGGAGTATGAAAGTATGTGGCCCCAGAATGATGGCTGGAATTTTCCACTTGTTTGTATTCTATACAAATAGTTGTGGCTGATGTTTATTTTAGTAAATTTCTCTTGCGCATGCTCCTAAATTTCTTCACAAATTTTCCCAAGCTTAAGTCTCTTCCTTCTGTTTTTCCTAAGCAATGCTAAAACATTTTTCTTTTCCATTTGCTCATAAATCAAGCGGTACATTTTCTCATTTTTTCAGTTTTTCCTTACTACGTGTTGGCTCGCTGAATCCTTTCTGAATTTTCCTTCTTCCCAAGATTTCAGGTTGCCAACATGTTAGTTTTTATAAAGAAGTCCGCTTATAATGTGCAGGTGGAGGTTTAACAATGATTCAAAGGGCTACAAACGCTCTTCACGCATATTTTTTTGAAGAGGGCACAGGATATGGGAGGGGATAGGGTGGGCTGCACCTTCTTATTCTGGAGCCAGGCCCCTCATGGACAAGTGTAGGCTTAGGAGGCCTTGTGGCTTCCATATAAGTGCCTTTCACTTCCGGGCACTGAAAATCACTGAAGTTCCAACTCTACTAGGACAGAAGCTTGGTCATGTCCCCTTTCTAGACAGGGCCCTAGGGAGAAAGAGTTACACACTCAAGGTCACTGGGGCTGGGAAGAGGCAAAACCAGGACTCCCTGTCAAGGTGACTAGCAATCAAGGTAGCCAACAGTCAAGACAATAACAGGGAAGTCTGCAGGGTGGCATCCTGAGTCCTCGAGTATGGCCTGAACAAAGCCATATACACACAGAGCCCTGCAGACTGCAAGTCCGGGTTTCTGTATGGGGCCTGGAGTTGGCCATGAAGCCTGCAGAAGGCGAAAACATACCTGAATTGGATCCTGCGTCAGTCTCATGGGCCCGATGCGCACTTCAGCAGAAGAAACCTGCTAAGAGAAAGACGATACAGGGTGATGCCCAGGAATGGACCAACCCTTCCTCCCATGGACCCACTACCAGAAGCCCCTCGGCCGACACCCAGATGGCTGGATGGATTAGGACAAAGATGGGTTATACAACACCATGTGCAATACCATTCTGGTTTGGTATCACTTGTAGAACTTGTCTTCCTGTTGTTCATCGATTTGCTCGAGTGGGCACCAGTAACATCTCCATATATCCTGTCCCATGCTAGTGTAGTCCAAGAGCATCTGCTCACTCCAGGAACATAAAGAGCCTCAAACCATTTCATCAAGTCATGGGAATGAGGTCTATAATTGTTACTGGTATTTGGTATATCAAATATGACACGGGTAGCTTGCCTGGCTCTGCACTCAAGAATTACTCTGTCGGTGCTCGGGGACCATATGGGATGCCGGGACCGAAACCTGGTTCTCTGCATGCAAGGAAAATGTCCAACCTGCTGTGGGATCTTAACCTTGGGGGTTTCAGTGATACAGCCCCACTGCTAAAGAAAACAAAAATAGAAATAAAAATGGGTGCTGAAACCATAGTAAAACTGATAGGGCATTTGTCTTGTATGAGGCTGATCTGGGTCCAATATCCCCCATCCCATATGGTCCCCGGGTACCTCTAGGCATGATTCCTGAGGTGCAGAGTCAGAAGTAACCCCTGAGCATTGCTAAATGTGCTTCCCCAAATGCTCCTATACTGTGATCTAAATAGACACTCCATTGATTGGAAGTAAATACTAGCACATCAATTAGTCAGTCATTCTCAACATCAGACTCCATAGTTCCTCAGAGCTCCATCCAAGAGAAAACCTGATCTTTCCCTTTAAGTTTCATCAGTAAATGCTCGAGAGCCTTCTACTGAGAGTATACTACCTACACGGCTGAGTCTGGCAAGCTACCCATGTTATATTTGTTATGCCAAAATCTAGTAACAATTATGGACCTCAATTTCATGATCTGAAGAATGGTTTGAGGCTCTTCCTGTCCCTGGAGCAAGCAGATGCCCTTGGGCTACACTTGCTTATGACAGGACGTATGAAGATGTTACTGGTGCCCACTCGAGCAAATCAATGAACAACGGGAAGACAGTGATACAGTGATTTGGCATATCAAATACGACATGGGTAGCTTGCCAGGCTCTGGCCGCAGGTGGGATACTCTTGTAGTCGCCTCTCATCTCGCATTTGGTAAGAGAATACAAATGCTATCAGAAACTTCTGCAAGGGGGCCAGGAGGTAGGGGTGCACTTGACTTACACACCACCAACCTGGGCTCTGGCAACTCGTATGGTCTCCTGGGCACTGCCAGGAGTGAGCCCTGAGTACAGAGTCAGGAGTAAGCCCTGAACACTGACCTTGTATCACCCCCACCGCATACCCCCTCCAAACCTCCCAAAAGTCTGCAAGACTTTGTTCCTAAATTCTCAGTGGTAATTTTGGGGTTATTTTTAATAGCACAGATCTTGATAATAAACATACACTATCTTACGGATGAAACAGAAGTTTTAGAGAAATAAATATTTATCTCAACCATGGAAGCTAAAGTATTTCTATGACTTAAGAGCTGGCCCGATCATGAGATTTCATTTTCTTCATGTTTTAGTATAAAGAACTTGAAGAATTCTCTTACCCATGTTGACCATGAATAAATGGGGTGTCTCAGGTTTAGCTCCTGACACAGAGTGTCACCCACCATGCTCCATCACAGACAGCAGTATCCTCTGGGTGACCGCAGAGGCCACCTCACAAGACAGCACTTGTATGGTGCTGCCTCCACAACCAGCTCCTGATCACAGGAGAAATTTAACCTCTGCTTGGGGAAGATGAGGAGGGAGCCCCACAGAAGCCAGTGGGGGATCCCTAAGGCTGGCAGCTGCTCCCCATGATCCCTGCCTCTCTCTATACCTGCCCCTCACCTGTCTCAGCTGCAGGCTCTATAGCAGCTCCAGTGAGGGACCATCTCCCAGCTCCTCCTGTCCAGACCATCCCCAGCTTCTCATCTCTTGCTTTCACTTCTCGGTCACGCTCCCACTCACACCACCTTGACTTCTGTGTCCAATGGTCCACGAGCCCCACAAGCTCCCTGACTTCTACTAGTTCTGTGTAGACTCATGGGTAGGTACCAGACAGAATCCAGCAAATGAAATTTGGAGACGAGATGGTCCCAGGCAGGAGTGGCAGTATGCAGAGTTCAGGTTGGGACCCAGCTATCTCCCTACCTGTTCACAACAGTTTGTAAAAGAGCAAATAGGAACAGCAATGAGAGACCATTTACTGATGTCTGTGCAGCCAAGCTTCTCTCCCTCCTAGAGTGAATGGGGAGCCACTGCAGAAGCAGAGACTCAGATTAGCAAGGATGCTGGGAAGTGACCAATTGGGTCAGGCACACAGAATTACAGAGGGGTGGGTATTCAGGTAATAACAATACTAGTGCCTGCAAGGAGAAAGACCCGTGTCCAGGTCACTCTGTGCAAACAGCAGCAGCAGTCCACTGAGGGGGACCTGCTGAACCCTGCTGAGTTCTAACTGCCCACAGGGACAGGAGAAAATCTTGTTGTGAGCAGATGTGTGTCTGGTAATATGCAAACATACGAACCAGGCATGTAATAGCAGGATCTTCAATTCCTATTACGAAGTGCTGATGCCTCAAGTGGGGGAAATGTGTTGCCAGCTCACTTGCAGCTATGGTCAGGGCACACAGGTTGTTCAGCTCCCCTGTAGCTACAGGAATTTTATTAAATAACTTGGAATCAAGTTTTGAGTGTCCCTCTATAAGAGGGAAGACAGAATTCAGGTAAGAAAATGATTGACCTTGGAAACCTGCCCTTCTTATCATGGGGGGACATCAGCACCCTGAGTAACAATGATCCAAGAGGGACTATATCTCATATTCCATACACATATATCCATATATATGACAGGTCCACACCTGACACATCATACTCTGCTGAAAGCAGAAAGCTGTCCTTCTAAGAGGAGAACTAAGACAAAAATATTCTCACCACTTTTATTCAATATAGAAGTCCAAGATAGTGTAGGTAGGAAAGGAAAAAGTCAAAGTGTATTTGCAAATGTCATGATGTATCTCTAGAAAACCTCAAGGACCAGGAGACAGCTGGTTCTGTCGCAACAAAACCCAGGAGAAGAAAACTCTGAAGATGGCACAAATATTGGACATAACTAATCAACAAATTCTGTAAACCTACAGGATATCAAACAAACTAAAATTAGTTGTGCTTTTACATGCCAATGCAAACCTATGGGGAAATCACTAAACCATTTCTGTTGCAATTGCATCAAAAATATCTAGAAATAAATTTAACCAAAAAAATTTAACCAAAACTTATTCCCAAAAAATCTGTTCCACAAATATATGACTAGATGACTCAATCACAAGATACTGACATATAGAGTTTGTATTTGGGGTCTACTATTGGGAAATCAATTTGGAAGCATGATGAATTTCCTCAAATACAAAATTATCTACCTGAAGCATATAAAATATTAATTTGACTTAAAATGTTGTTTCCAAAATTAATCAAAACATAGAAGCAAAATAATATACAACAAACTGAGAGATACATAGGACATAATGTATTATTAACTAGAAACAATATCTTAATGTCAAAGATCTTAGCTAAAAAATTCAATAAAAAAGACAATGTTTTTAAATGTTAGGCAAAATATTTGTTAAAAAAGCCACAAAAGAGAAAATACAGGGATGAAGAGATTGTTGAGGCTACCAGGAAAATAAAAAACAGTTAATTGCTAATTCTAATAAGACACAACACACTCAGCCATTTGTGAACCAACAGAGTGATAGAATTATGAATCAACCCCTTTCTAGCATGGACCAGAAGGTTGACAAACCCATGGAACTCTTAGATATTATTGGTAAACTGGTTTATCAATTCAAAAAAAAACTCAAAAAATATCAGTTTTTTAATCTATATTAGTTTTTCTCTAGGGGGCATACAATAAGCATTGATAAAATGAAAAAAAAACAATTTGGAATTTCTAGATAAGATGAAATACACATACACACATACATATATATCTATTACTTATATTAGTTTTTCTCTAGGGCATATAATACACATTGATAAAACTAAAAAATAACAATTTGGAATTTCTAGATAAGATGAAATATATATATATATGTATATATATGATATATATAAAACCCTATATTAGTTTTTCTCTAGGGCATATAATAAGTATTGATAAAACTATTTGGAACAAAATTAGTTATAACAAGTATTTTAAACAACTAAATCCCATTATGTTAATGGCTATCATCAATATAAACTTATTAAGTATATTGAAGAATATGTACACATTATGAATATTATACAGCTACGAAGAATAAATCACTTAAAACTATCCTTCAAGATGGATAAATCTCAAGAACTTTGGGTAAAAAACTAAAAAGCACATTTTAGAAGAATGCATACTTTAGAATGACACTTAACTTTAAAGAATATATTTTGTTTATTTGGGGGCTGCACCTGGCTGTGCTCAGAGATTACTGCAGTTAAGGCAGGCACCTTACCAACTGTACTATCTCTCCAGCCTTTATATTTTTATACTGACTATACTTTAGGACTATATTCTAACAGTACAAACAATTCCTTAGAAGTTCCCAAGAGATACAAATAGTTCTGCAATGGAAAGGGAATGTATTCAGGGAGGAAGTACCAGAACCTTCAATTATATTGTTCACAACCTATTTTGTAAACAAAGAGTACATATAAGTATTAAATATACTTTCAGATGAAAGCCCACACTTGCTTTATCTAGAAGGCCAGGCTCTTGTTTATAGTCTCAGCTTGCTCTAGAAGGAACCTAAGGTGGTATAGAATGATGAGAGAGAGTTTAGTGATTCGCTGTGAGGGCGTGAAGGGAACTAAGGTGGTACAGAGTGACTGAGAGTTCAGTGACTCCCTGTGATGGCGTGAAGGATCTATCTAGGAACTGGTGAGTAGCGGGAAGGTGAGAACAGTGTGGCCTATGATGTCACAGCTACACACGGGAACACCAGTGACACACAAGCTGCTTCCCTTGGCTCTAAAATAGCCACAGGAATAATCCCCCACACTATCTCTTACTCTTACCCCACCAGGGTCTTCTCCATGGCCCCCTGCTGCTGGTGGTGGTGATGACAAGGCTGTTTTTTTTTCTTTTTGGGTCACACTCCGCAATTCTCAGGGATTACTCCTGGCTCTGCACTCAGAAATTACTCCTGGAAATGCTCGGGGACCATATGGGATGCCAGGGATCGAATGCAGGTTGGCGGCATGCAAGGTAAATGCTCTACCTGCTGTACTATTGCTCCAGCCCCAAGGGTGGTTTTTTAAGAAGTGGGACCACTTCAGTTAGAGAACCTACAGGCAACTGGGGAGAGGCTAGTATGCACACTCCTGTCCACCCAGACAACCCAGCAAAGAGAGAGAGGGGCCATTCTATGCTTAGTGCTCAAGTGTTCATTTAAAAATAAATTTAAAAATAAATGCAAAAGAACACCATGTAGGGTGCATGCTTTTCATGACCCCAAGCTGGGTTTGCCCCCTGGCACCACCTATATTAGCCCAGGCATTGTCTGGAGACCCCTAAGTGCATAGCCAGGAGTAAGCCCCTGAACACTGCTGGTTGGTATAGCCCAAAAAGCAAACTAGCAAACAAAATAGGAAAGAAAAACATGCTGCAGAATTCAACCTGTGACATAGAACCCAAAGGAAACAAACATAGGATGCTGTCGGGGATGCCGCTGGGGTCCCTGACAGTGTCAGGACAGAAGTTCTTTTCTACTTCTGAGGACGCTGGGGAATGGATGAAAACTCACAAGTCTGGCGCAGTTCCAAAAAGGCTTTTAATAGTACAAAAGCTGTACTACCGCAATCCAATATAATGAAAGAACTGTAGCTCTGGTCAGGACTGAGACCATACAAAAGAGTCTAAGTCTCCCACCAAAGAGAGAGGATCTTACCTGAGAGGAGTCCTACCCAAAAGAAGGGAAAAGGCGAAGGGGCCTTAAGTCAGTCCCCTTATATACACCAAAGTAATAGGATCTGTGACAGGGAGGGTCATGTCAACAAAGAACCCTAAACAGATTGTAGAAGGGCGGTGCCAACGCCTATTACAGGTATAAACAAAGGTTATGCCAAGGACTAATCCCTTCTACTGATTATCTCTTACGTAAAACACTGGAGAGAGAGAGAGTGAGGGCTGATATAAAGTAATACATCTTAATTTCATGAGCTTCATGTAATCTAGATGGTACCCACAAGGTCCTTATTTATTATCTGCACCAGGGTGATTCTGAGAATCTTGTTCTCCGTATACTGAAAGGGTCACACTTGCCTGCTTGAGAGCAAACTAGTATGATCTTTCCTATAATCTTCCTATAGTCTCCTGGTAAATTCTAACTGTCCCACGCTGGGTGCAGTGGATATAAAGAGGAACTGTGCCCAATCTAGAAAACATAGAAATCTTAGTAGATGTATAAATCAGAAGTTATTCAGAGTCAAGGTGACTTCTGTAAGTGCCACACCCTCTAGCAGTGTTTCCATAGAAGATATACCTCATTAGAATGAACCTTGACTTAAGAACATGTAAGTAGATTAAGCTGTGCATGGATAAAACAGCAAAGCTCCCAGACTAACTAAACCTGTCATCCAACAGGAAGTTTTAGAGAAAATTAGAGCTTTTTATTTGTCGGGGACTGGGGGAGGGTGCAGTCAGAAACAACCCTAAGTGCACTGCAATATTATGATTTGATCAAGTACCCTGACATTGCGCACGCACACAAGCATCAGTGTGTCAAGCCTTCATGAGCACAATAATTCAACCACAATGTCACTGGCCAAGCATGGGAAAACATAACCCCAGGCCAGATTCCCAAGGTTAAGTCTAGGGTCTGACTTGGAGGACAGAGGAATTCAGAGGCAACCGCAAAACGTGACATCCTTCCACTAACTTCCTTCCCTTTACTTGGGATGCTACTGATAATAGAAACTGCCAGATGACTTCAGGCGTCTGAAAGGACACTGCAGAACAGAGGGCAAGAGCGAAACGGCCAACATCTAACTGCTCAGGAGGCGATTATCCAGAGAGTGGAAAAAACCCAAGTGTTTATTTCTGCCTCTCTTCCATCCCGGGATATGCCTTCTCCTGAACATTAAATGAAGGTGAAGACCAAAGAAAGTGCAGCGGGATGATATTCCAATCAGTTGATTTTGTTACATAGTCAGCAGTTTTATATATATGGGCCACAAATAAAACAGAAACCATCTGCTGAAAAAAATGAGTTTGAGAGATTTCCTGTGGATGTCAATTATCCACGCTGCCTGTCCTCGGTTTTATAATTGACAAGCCAGGAATTGCCTAGAAGGCCAATAGTGAAATGTCTTCCACATTGGCTGCAGGAGAATCCCACAGCTGCATCCTAAAGGCCCTAACACAACTTTGGCTTTTTATTAATTTATTCTGAAGGTCTGGGATTTTTTCCTGACAGTGCTCCAGGGATCATATGCAATGCTAGGGGGTAGAACCGGGATGCTGGGATCAGACCTCATGCAAAGGCAAGCATCTGACTTTTGGTACTCTCTCTGCTGCCCCAACTCTGAATGTTTAGACACATCAGGCACAGCACCACAATCTACCCATCATAGCTTTTGCCTCTGATGGGGGGGGGGGCAGAGGGCAGAACTACAAAGGTGAAACCATGTATCCACACCCTGTGTGGACCTCGGGGATAATGAATCAGCCTCTAGCACTGACTTCCATACAACAGAGAACCCTAACGTCAAATAAACCCATGAGATGTTGCTTACAAAATGCAAATGCCCATAGCGTTTTTTTTTTTTTTTTTTTGAGGAGAAATCTTTCTTGGCACCAATGATGCCTTAGAATGAAAATCTCAACATTTTAGAAGCTCAGCAGGGGTGGCAGACTCTCCCCTGCTCTGTCAACAAAGAAAGGCCCAGAGAGGGAGGACAAGGCCCTGAGTGAGCCCCTGCCCCTCGTCTCCATCAATAGCTGCTGGGAAAGGCAATCAAAAGCTCCTGGCCGCCTGCTGACCCAAGCCTGAGCTGGGCAATTAGAAGCTCCTTGCCACCTTGTCCCTAGGAAGCTGAGGTTTACTGCCTTCTCTACCACCCAAAGCTGCCCAACACATGCCCCGTGAGGTAAAATGTGCAGCTGAGGTCACATGGATGGTGCCTGCAGTTAAACCCAGTTAAAACCAGGATGGAGAGAGGCAAAATCTAACTTCTCTGAGTCCAGCAGGTGCCCACACAGAGCCGCGAGGGAGACCCTCCCTAGGTAAATCTCCTATCTATATGGAGCAGCTGCTTTTTTCTTCAGGGTCTCTGTAGAGTGGCTAAGTCCAGTCAGTTGGGCTAGGGATGCAACAAAACTCCATGTGATGACATGCATCGGCTTAACTTGATCACTTGATCCCTTGACATCCCATTATTTGTCAATTTGTTTGAGCAGGCACCAGTAATATTTCCATTTGTCCCTGTCATGTGCCAGTGTAGCCCAATGGCATCTGCTTGCTCCAGGAATATGAAGAGCCTCAAACCATTCGCTGAGGGTCTTTTTTTTTTATTATTATTTTTTTTTGCTTTTTGGGTCACACCCGGCAATGCTCAGGGGCTACCCTGGCTGCACCAGGATTACTCCTGGCGGTGCTCGGGGGACCAATGGGATGCTGGGAATCGAACCCCGGCCGGCAAGCCGGCGGCGGCACAACGCCCTACCCGCTGGGCTTCGCCCGCCCCGTTGAGGGTCTTGATGAAGAAATCTGTCCATCTTGTAGGTGGGTGGCCACATGATCTTTTTTATGTCCTGTGGGATTCAGTTGGTAATGGCTCTAGTCCAGCAGTCATCTCCAAGTTTCATTACATGTCCAGCCCATCTGATTTTCGATGCCTTGGCAAATGAGACAGCGTCCCTGATTCTTGATCATCAAAGGAGGTCAGAACTCCGGATCCCTTCTCTCTCACTTGGGTGAGGTGTCATATTCCAAGAATAGCTCTTTCAGTTCCTCTTTGGGAGACCCAAATAATGTTCTTATCCTGCTTTTGTAGAGTCCAGGTCTCTGAGGCATATGTTGGTCTCTGAGGCATATGTTAATGCAGGGAGAACAGTGGAGCCGAAGAGATGTGCCCGGAGCCAGAGGTTCTTTGTCCTTTAGCTATTTCTTCGATGCTCTTGAAGGTGTTCCATGCCGCTCTCTTCCTCCTGTGCAGCTCAGGTTTTAGATCATTCATCATGTTGAGTTCTCAACCTAGGTACATATAACTGCTGCATTCAGAGATATTTGTTCCCTTGAGAATGAATGGGGCCTCTGGAACTAGTTCGTTTTTTCATGAACATTGTTTTGTTGAGATTCATCTGTAGACCTATCTTTCCACATTCTTGGTCGAAGTCAGCCAGCATTTGTGCCACTTGGCTAATGTTCGGTGTTATTAGAACGATGTCATCAGTGAAGCGAGGGTGGTGTATTTGCCGACCTTCTATCTTCACGCCCATTCCTTCCCATTCTAATTGCCATATGTCATTTTCAAGGGTGGCACTGAAGAGTTTCGGTGAAATGGTATCACCCTGCTGAACCCCTTCATTTACATCAATGATCACTTCCTTGTAGAATTGTGAGATCCTGGTGGTGAATCCATAATAAAGCTCATGAAGGATCTTGATGTAGTTGATGTATTGAGTTTGGCTAGGGCTTCAATGACCGCTTCAGTCTCAACAGAATCAAAGGCTTTCTTTAAATCAATGAACATGAGACAGAGCGGCATCTTGTACTCCCTACAAAACTCAATGATCTTGGTTACTGTGTGGATATGGTTGATTGTGTTGAATCCTTTTCAGAAGCCAGCTTGCTCACATGGTTGTCCATCTAATGTTCTGCCAATCCTGTTCAGAATGACTCAAGTAAACAGTTTGTAGATGGACAACAGGCAGATATTTATTAGTAAATTACCAAGAGTATTCCACCTGCATCGGCTTACTTAAAAACAAACAAAAAAAACCTACATAGGAGCCACTGCCTGCAGTGGTAGGATGAGGGAGAGGCAGGGCCCATGGTGCGGGCTTGTACCAGTGGTCTGACAGACCTTAGGGGGGCCTCCAGGGCTACCCCCAACATGTACTGCAGGCGACTGAACTTGGGTTCTCACATGCAGCATCTGTTCTACCACCCACTTCCACTTTCTTCCTTTTTTTAAGAACTATTTTGTGGGACCAGAGAGACAGTACGGGTGAAGGCTTTTGCCTTGTATTCAGCTGAGGTGGGTCAGATTCCCTGCACCCAAGATAGCCTCCCTAGCATTTCCAGGAGTGATCCCTGTTCACAGAGCCAGGAGCAAGTCCTAAGCACCACCAGTGTGTACCTCACTAATAAAACAAAAACAAACAGAAACATGTACATTGTATGCGTCTGAGAGGCTCAGCAGGGGCTGAAGACTGGGCTTCTTTAGAGCGGAAAACTGGGCTGACTGTTAGGGGTCCAAAGGCAGTAACCTCCTTCCTTCTCCCAGAGCCCTGAAGAGTTAGACGTGGGGGGAGGTAATAACATGTCTGTGGATGGAGGGGGAAAAGTCCCGAACAGTCAAAGATGAACATGCGGATGCCACTCCTACAACTTGCGTTTCTAGCCCCCCAGCACTTTTTAGGAAATGAATCTAACTTTCTCTCAAGAAATATAAACCAAGTTTGAAATTAGGGCTAAGGTGATAGTGAAGCTGGTCAGGCACTTGCCTTGCATGTGGCAGACCCGATTTGATCCCCAGTCTCCCAGATGGTTCCCTGAAACCCGCCTGGAGTGAACCCAAGTACAGAGGCAGGAGTAATCCCTGAGCAACCCTGCATGTGACCCCCAAAATGAAAACAAAAAGGAAATAATAAGTAAATTAATTTTCAACAATATAGCAGTTTTCCCCCCCTAATAACCAAATCAATGCAGCCAAGCTTTTGTAGTCATTTGGTGATAATGTGGGTCCAACGGGGGCATCAAAGTGTGAGCGGTAGTGCTGGTGTTAGTGTTAAGACCCCAAGACCATGTTCAACCACGGTACATTTGCTTCACATGGGGGGTTCAGGCTCACCACATCTCTTGGAGTTGCCACATCTTCCTCTAGCTGGAGCATAGGCTGCTGACCTGATTTGCCATAAAGAAAGGGCGATACCTGCTTTGATTCTTATACACAGGTGCTCCTTCTGACCAGTCTCACCTTTCTGCCCTCACCTCAACTCATGGGGCTTCCTCATCTCAGGGCACTGGTTTGCCACAATTCCACCATGGTGGTAAGCACCTTTCCAGCCCACCTCAGGGTACCGTGGAAACCAGAGCCGTGAGAAGTCATGAAAGCTGTTGGGGGATGCAAACAAACAAAACCAGCGGAGCTCAGAGATGAGACAGGAATGAGAAGGAGCCCGTGAAGCCGGTTATTAGGGGGTGTCTCACACTGGGGACCACTGCAGGAACAGCACAGGATGAAGCGCCTGTGGGCAATCACAAGTCCAATGGGTCCGTGGCTGGAGATGACACTCATAGGACATGGTCTCAAGCATGGACTGGACTCAAGGGCAAAGGCGGAGCCTCATTGGATCCCCATTTACCAGCATCACTTGGGGACATGTGGATATATGAAAAGGTCAAGACTGAAGGACCAGACATGACAGAGGAACTGCTACCAGGATGCAGCCCGGTGGCTCTCAGAGGGCACCTGAGGCAAAGTCAAAGTGTCATCTTAACCCTGGCATGTGTGCAGCTGCCTGACCCTCTGATGACTTGGATGCTTGATAAAGGGTAGCAATCTCTCTGGGGTCGACAAGTAGACACTAGTGCCTGCATCCAGGCAGTGGTGGAATGGAGAAGAAAAAGGGGAGGGGGCTGAGAGGCAGGTGCCAGTAACACCGTAGCATGTGGTGAGAGAAAGTCAGGGGAGTTGAAGAATGATGTATTTGCTTTGTTTTGTTTATGCTTTGAGAAAAAAACAGTACATGTTTTCATTAAAATAATTGCTTTAAGCTGTAAACATATTTTAAAAAAAACTCTAAGCAACAATACCCAAGAATGGTCTAAGTCAATTTTTAAAAAAATGAGACACTTCTTACAGATGGGCTTTTCCCTGAACATACAATAACGGGGTGGGAGGAACCTAAATTCAGCATTACTCACACATACATAAACACTGACACAGTCTATCTATGTGAATGGAATCTTGGTGATCATTCACTATTTGGTTTCTTTTAATTTACTAATAGCTCAAAGTGAACTCAAATGATGCTTTAGACTTAAAATACTCTTATGTGCAAAATTGAACAGCAGCATCACCTTGTATTAATATTAGTATTCTTGTCTACATATAGTGTTTTATAATATTCTTCTTGGGGGCCACACCCAGTAGTTCTCAGGGCTTATTACTGGCTCTGTACTCATGGATCACTCCTGTGGGTCTTGAGGGATCAAACCTGGATCAGCTGCATGCAAGGCAAATAAATGCCCTTCTCACCATACTATCTTTTCGGCCCCATAATATTCCATTCTACTGATTGCTTTTTAATTTTTATTTTCCACATGTAAATGCACATATTCTGTATCTATAATTTTCTGTCAAATATTTTATATCACCTTTTACTTTTTTTTGAGAGGAGAAGGGCACACCTGGTAATGCTCAGAGATTACTACTCCTGGCTCTGCACTCCAAGAATTACTCCAGGTAGTGCTCAGGGAACCAAATGGGATGCCGCAGATCAAAACTGAATCAGCCACTTACAAGGCAAATGCTCTACCGCCCGTCCTTCCATAATAATCAACTTTTTAATATCATTCATTTGTGTACTAATTTCACTGGAATCTCTAAAATTCAAATTCACCCCACTTTTCACAGATTTTGATCATTTCTTATTTTCTTTTGGCTCATTCTGAAATGTTAGTTCACAGTTTCTCCCCTGTTTTATAGACATGATTTCTTCTGTGCTTCCATCGTCTGCCACTGGAGTCCGTGAAATCCCCCCCCCATCTTCGGCTGCTATTCCTAAACTCACCTTTTACTTGTAGCAGGGGCAGTCCTGAGCTCCTCGCAAGCACTGATGGCAATATCTGGGCCCCCATTTTTAGACCTGAGGAAGCCACTCTGTCTTCAAGCCTATTCTCCCTGCAGACTTCCTTGTTACTGATAGTGGCCCTGAATACCTAATAGTTTGGAGTTTACAGATGTACTTTCATGCTTAGTTTTGTAAAAGATGCAGTTTGTGATGTTGCTGAGTGACTGTTATTCACAATACTGAACCTCAGAACTTTATGATTCTTTCATTCAAATAGTTCCTTCCCGAGCACTTTGGGAAAACCCATCATTCTTCAGTCATGGGGCCTGAAGAAAAGCCTAATTTCTGATAAAAAAATGACTCAATTGGGTCTTACACTGAATTTACAGATTACCTGAGTGCCTCCAAATACAGAAGTAAACGGAATGATGTCGACTTATCTTCTGAAACAACATACCAGTACCACAAAGAGGCAATCTCCCCTTAATTAATATTAACTTATATGAGTGCAACTTTTTTCACTTGTGAAGTGGTCATCAAATCCACATAGAAAAACAGTTGCTAAAAATTGGCTAACAAAATACAAAGAAGTATTTTGCTGTGCCAGACATGATCTATCACATATGACATGGCATTTAAACATACAACTACCCAAAATGGTTTTAGCAGACAGATCAATGAAAGATAATAAAAAGCCTAGAAATACACACAAATACAATTCCTAGACCCTCTGTTAAATTCCATTGGTTTCTCACATAGAACCAAAGTTTTGATAGTATAATTTTAGTAAATAATAAAAATGTCATTTTGTAACAGTGGGGAAAGAAATGAATGATTTAATTATTCAGATGATAAGCTAATGGTGGAGAAAAAATTAAGTAAATGCTGTGCATTGTGTATATATATATCCAAATAATTTTCAAACAGATAAAAAATTAAATGTATCAGAAATACCAAGAAAATATTGAAAATAAAAATTAGGTGAATTTTTCTATCATTAACAGGCCTAGGTGGCTTTGCTAAAAATAACATCAAAGATATAAACACTGAAGAAAATGTGTCACTTGATCACTTGACATCCCATTATTCATCGATTTGCTTGAGCGGGTGCCAGTAACGTTTCCATTTGACCCTATCGCGTGCCAGTGTGGCCCAATGGCATCTGCTTGCTCCAGAAATATGAAGAGCCTCAACTGTTTATTCAGGGTTTTGATGAAGAAGTCTGACCATTTTGTAGGTGGGCTGCCACATGATCTTTTGACGTCCCATGGGATCCAGTCAGTAATGGCTCTAGTCCAGGGGTCATCTCCAAATCACATTACATGTCCAGCCCATCTGATTTTCGACGCCTTGGTAAATGAGACAGTGTCCCTGACTCTGGATCATCGACAGAGGTCAGAACTCCGGATTCCTTCCTCACTTGAGTGAGGCGTCATATTCTAAGCATAGCTCTTTCAATTCCTCTTTGGGAGACCCGAATAGTGTTCTTATCCTGCTTTTATAGGGCCCAGGTCTCTGCAGCGTATGTTAATGCAGGGAGAACAGTAGAGTCGAAGAGATGTACCCGAGCCAGAGGTTTTGTGTCCTTTTGGCTATTTTCTTTGTCCTTTTTAGCTATTTCTTCGATGCTCTTGAAGGCGTTCCATGCCGCTCTCTCCCTCCTGCGTAGCTCATGTTTTAGGTCATTCATCATGTTGAGTTCTCAACTTAGGTACACATAACTGCTGCATTCAGAGATGTTTGTTCCATTGAGAGTGAATGGGGCCTCTGGAACTAGTTCATTTTTCATGAACATAGTTTTGTTGAGGTTCAGCTGTAGACCTATCTTTCCACATTCTCGGTCGAAGTCAGCCAACATTTGTGTTGCTTGGCTAATGTTTGGTGTTATTAGAACAATGTCATCAGCGAAGCAGAGGTGGTGTAGTTGCCGACTAAAATGTGTATTATGTTTTAATTGATAATAAAAGCATAAGAAATTTAAAAAAACAAAATATTAGCAGTGTACAACAGAATAGAAGTTGGCCTACTTATTTGTGCTTTTAAGACTGTAATGAGACAATCATTTTTTTAAAAGGCAGGAATTGCAATTAAAAATGAATCCAGTAAAAAGAAAAGTAACTCATAAACAGAGAAATGAGTTATAAAATAATGCAACAATTCTCAGCCTCTCTGGCAATCTGAAAATGCAAATCAAAACTAGATTCCACTTTTTTTCCCACTGCTTTGCAGAGGTTTTACAAGAATAGTCACCATGACTGCTAAAGGCCTGGGACTGTCTCTATTTTTCTTGTTAGAGAGAGGCAAACTGTCCCTGTGACTTGGGTACCCCTAACACATCCCAAATATTTTCCAGGCCTGAGTCACAAAGGTGGTTAGAACTCTTCTTAGTGTCTGAGACCCTTTGTCTATTTCCACATCTACACTGATCTTTATTATGTGGTCATTTGGTGGCTATAATCACACACTGTCAGGGACAAGTGAATACTCGAGAGAATAGGCTCATGCCACATAAGCACTGTCAGAAAAGTGCTTGTAAATGATCAGCTGGGACAGGACGCGGCGCTGGCGCCCTCAGCCCTCATCCATCTGCTGCCACCAAGACTCACAGATATTTGGTGAGTGGGTGTTTAATTTAATACATCATTAAAAAGCTGAAACCGTCCTTGGTAAATGGAAGATTCCTCTGTGCGTTGGCACATAGCACAGGCTGCTGGAGTACTGAGGCTGCCAATGTTGCTGTTCAGTAAAAGGTTTTTAATATAACAAATCTGGGATTCCTGTTGCCTATATCTAAGTAAAGGGGAATGATATGTGCCCCTTGGAGAGGCAGATGCTGGGTCTGTATTATTCATGGATGGCTCCCTAGCGATCAGCATAGCAGGTAGTGGATAAATCATAGCAATTATGATGATGATTTTCCATTCATCCTCTTGGAAAATCCTTATTGAGCCCCATAGTAAGCTAAAAGTTAAACCATGCCTTACACTTCTTATCTAATATAATTTGTTGGCTCATTATAGCACACATTCCTGCTTTAGCTTGAATCAAAATGTAGTGCCCAACTGTTCACTTGCCTACACAAAAGCACAAATGTCAACTTTAGGATTAGCTAACCTTAGCCTCCTGACTCTCAGTCTCGCAGGAAATTGGGCACAGTTTTACTTCTTCACTTGCCTTCTTATTACAAAGTACTCTTCAGAGATTGACTTCCCAGGGGAGGACCATATCCAAGGATTGAGGAACTGTAATGTTTTAGGGAGTCATCTTTTTCACCATTGATCTGACACACATCGTCAAAATCCAAGAGGATCATATGAGATGTTCAAGGGCATACACAGATGTCACAGGGATCAAACCTGAGGTCTCCAGGCTCGCGAGGCCAATAATACACCCACCCACCCCACTCTTTTTTTCCTGAAAGCACCCAAACTCCAGAGAACCACAGTATACTAAATTTCCAGGCCTTGCAAAGAAAAGAGGTTGTAATAGATTTATCTTATGTTAGTTGCATTTCAATCCCTAACTCATGATCTGTTTATAATGTCATGTAATAATGTGCCTGCATTGGGGCTGGAGCAATAGCACAGCAGATAGTGTGTTTGCCTAGCATGCAGCCAACCCAGGTTCAAATCCCAGCATCCCATATGGTCCCACGAGCACTGCCAGGAGTGACTTCTGAGCATTACTGGGTGTGAAAAAAATAGAAAAAAGGAAAAAATAATATGCCTATATTAAACATATGTTTGAGAAAATGATATACTAGCAATTCTGAGCTTATGATTTTTTGAATGAAGAGACTAATCACAAATTTAAAAGTTTCCTGAGGTGATTCAGCATTATTTTCCTCTTCATCTTATTTTTCAAAACCTTTTGCAGAATCTGATATATGCTTAGACATGAAAGAAGCCAGACTAATTAAACAGTCTCTGAGCTTTGCGTCTAGAACACATCTTTCTGTGTGGATAGAACTGTCAGCCATTGATAAGAGATAAGTGACAGTGTAAAAAAAGGCATCATCTAGAGTCTCAAAAGTGGCTTAAATATAATGTACCATACTCAAGAAAAAAAACAGCTAGGTTTTATTGTAAAATATTTGTGGATTATAATGAAAAACAGAAAAAATGGACATAAATAATTAGACACATAAAAGATCCAAATAGTGTTGTTATGGTACACAGAGTTAAAGATAACCATGGTGGCTTGAGCAATAGTACAGGGGGATTGCATGTGCCTTGCATGCGGCCAACCTGGGTTTGATTCCCAGCACCCCATATGGTCACTAGAGCACTGTCTGGACTAATTCCTGAGTGCAGTGCCAGGAGTAACCTCTGAGCATTGCTGGGTGTGACCCACAAAAACCAAAAATAAAAAAAGATAACCATGGTTAAAATGTTCAAATTTTTTAAAAAAATAGACTCAAATTTGATGGAAAAACTAGAAAAGGTAAGAAGGAATTCAACAAGGGAGCAGAAGATAGCCCAAAGTGTCTTATTTATGCCTGGCATAGGAGGACAGGCAACACGTGGCCCCAAGCACCACAGACCAGGACTCACCCAGACTAGCTCTGAACATTGCTGGCTATGAACCCCAAACAAACAAAAGACAAAAGAATCAAATCTCTGAGGATATAGCTGTGCAGCAAAGTACATGATTCCTGAGCCCTGGGTTTGTTCCACAGTACAGCAAAATGAAAGAAATAAAAACTTGATTTTCTAAAGAATAGAATAGAAAATTTAATACTGAAAAAATACCAGTACTTAAAAAGTCACTAAATAGATAAGTTTATAAGGATACTCAGGCACAGTGAAGAATCAGGAAGCTGGAATCTACATCAGAAAAGCCAGACAGGGAGACAGAGAAAGGAAAATACAAAGACTGCGATAACACCGGGCTGGAGGAAAGATGTCACATGAGGGACATCTTTGTCCCTGTACAAATATTAAGAAAGAACTTGGGCTAGAAAGACATTGCCTTGCATGCAGCTGATCCTAGTCCAATTCCAGGTGCCATATAAGATCTCCTGAGCACAGAACCTGTTGGGGATGCCGCCGGCGCCCCAACAGTGCCGGAAGCAAGTTCCCTTCTACCTTCAAGCTGGAGGGGAATGGATGAAGACTCAGGAATCCGATGCAGTTTTAAAAGGTTTTACTTATCACAGATTCAGGCATACAAATCAGCAATAGGAAAAACCCTGTGCTTAGGATTCCTGGCTAAAACTCCAGCCACATGTAGGCCAAGATGGCAGCCACCACGTGTAAAGAGGAGACAAAGACAAGACTCCCAAGAAGAGTGCAAGCCCCAAAAGAGAGCCCCAAAAAAGAGAGAGAGGAAGCAGGCTGGTTTTATACCCCTGCAACTCAGCCCTCCCACTGTTATGGGAAGCAGGAAGGGTCAAATGCCCTTACGTAATTTCTCCCAGCACCGCACCTAGGCCCTATTATATGCTAATGTTTTGAGTCAAGATCTGCCTGGAAATGCCTTTATAGGGTAGAAAAGAGGGTTTCTGAGATGGCATGCCTCTGTACCAAAGACTAATACTAATGCCAGTTAAATATTTCTCCAAGCCTTCACAAGTCTCGTCTACTTCACGGTAGTTTTGTATTTTAGTTGCCTTTGAGTTATCAGGGAGCCATGCTTGCTTGCTTGGAGGCAAACAGCATTTCTCTCTGGTCTAATTACTTAGAGATCCAACGTGGCCAGGCAAATATGCTGGTAAGATCTAGCTAGTCCCATGATGATTGTGGTAGCATGAGAGAATATTTATACCAGCCAGTACAGAATACATGGTCAGATAAACTTCCACATTTAGACTACCCCCCTATCTACGAAGTGACCTGCAGGAGGCAATCCAGTGAAGATGCAGAGGCTCTTAGAGGAGTCCCACAACAGAACCAAGAGTAGTCCCTGTACAACACCCTCTACCAAACACACGAGGTAATGGAACAAATCAAGCTCAAATTCAAGAAGCACTTACAAATGCTAACAGAAAAATATATGAAGAGAACACTATAAGAAAAACTGTTGAAAGCAAAGTGAAAATATTTTTAAATTGTCAAAAAAATGGATATATTTTTTCAAGGATCAATAAGACTTGCACCTTACTTCACAATAGAAATAATGAGAGATGGAGTACCATGGAAAATGCTCTCTTCAAAATGCTGGACTAAATTATATGCAAATCTAGATTTCTGTACCTAGTAAATATACACTTTGAAATAATCATAAAATAAAACTTTCCAGAGAAACAAAAACAGGCCATTTGTTACCAGAAGTCTGGCAAGGAAAAGAAATATCAATGGGAAATGTTTAGTCAGAAAACAAATGTATTCAGGTGGAAAAATAATGGATAGCTCTAAAAAAGTTTAATATATGACTAAATATAAGTGAATACTGAGTGCAGAGAGCAACAGTGATGTCTCGAATTTGAGAAAATATAGATTAGGGGCTTAGTATACAGTTCCATGGTAAACCACAAGCCTCACTTGTCTGGGCCTTGGACTCAATGCCCAGCACCCCAACCCTAAAACAGAAAATCTGAAGTTCATAGCAACAAAAGAATAAATTTAGCTGAAAAAATTAATTTTATTTTAAGTATTCTGAGTCTTCCTATTATCCCTCAAAGAAAGGAGTAGAAGTATAAATGCAAGACTAATAGAAATCATTTTATAATTTTTGTTAATTATGAAGATAATTACAAACCTCATAAATAACTAGCAAACTACTAGAGGGGAGAAATGAAACAAAATATTTAACCTAATAGAAGACAAGAAAGAGAAAAGTACAGAAGGTAGGCAGGTGGGAGTAACTGAAAGCCAATTAAACAATAGCATTACATCCAAATGTCACTTATTGTACTTAATATAAATGAACAAGGTTACTCTCTCAGAAATAATAAAATCCTAAGCCACCAACTTCATGTTTTTATCACAATAAAACCCTCTAGACAAAGACTATAACCCTGGTGCTCTGGAGAAGAGGTAGGCAGATCTGGGGTGGGGGTTTGGGGAGACCACCTTGGAGAGAGACCTGGGCATCTGTTGAGTTTTCCCAGCTGCGCCATGAGGGGCACACCCAGACCTGGGGCAGCCCATGAGTAAAACTCTGATAGAGATCCCCGCCAGTTTTGCCAAATGAACTCCCAGATGAGACAATGGGGATTGCTAGACAGTGCAACTAGATGGCAATTCTGTTGAAGCACCAGGTATATAAGTATATCACGATCACGATCACGATCTTCCCGTTAATCATCTATTTGCTAGAGCGGGCACCAGTAATATCTCAATATGTCCTGTCACATGCTGTAGAGCCAAGGGCATCGGCTTGGTACAGGAACATAAAAGAGCCTCAAACCATTATATTAGGTCATGAGAATGATCTAATATAATTGTTACTGGCATTTGGCATATCAAATACAACACGAGCAGCTTGCTAGGCTTGCCGTGCGGGAGGTGCATACTCTATAAACACCTCCAAATAAAGCCTTTATTGATGAACCGTGCGGCCGCTTGCGCCACTCGAGCCGGGCTGTGATGGGCTGGTCGGCTGGGTGGAGTTCTGATGAGAGGGAAGTCCAATGTGGAAAATGGCGGCGCCCATGGAGTGGGTGGGGGGTCGCCTGACTATATATATATATGTATATACTTATATACATGTATATAAGTACATATATATATAGTCTGTGTACACAGTGGAATACTACTCAGCTACGAGAAAAGATGAAGCCTTGTGAGTTTGCTGCAACTTGGCTAGAATTGGAGTGTCATGCTAAGTGAAGTGTGCCATAAAGAAAAAGACAAATATCAGATGAGTTTTCAAATAAGCAGAATATAAAGAGACAAAGCAAGGAATTAGATAATCCCTAATTAAAACAAATGCTGAGATATGGTCAATAAAAATGTGAACTAATAATGTTAGGATGAAGGGAAGGAACCTGGGGTAATGATGGTGGGACCTTGACATCTTGTTGGTGGGCCTAGTGCAGCAGCACTGCAAGCATGATAAACGCTATTATGAGCACTGCTGCAAATGGTGGTACCTCAGTAGAAGCTAATTTTAAATATCGCTAAGAACTTTTATGTATGTTATTTTAGAACTCTTACTTAGATGAGCAGAGATGAGCCGCCCGAAGTGTCAACAACATAAAAAATTAAGCCCATGTTACTCTCTGGGAATGAGTAGACAGAATCAATTTTTACACAAAGTAATTCTGATTCATGTTATGTGCTCAGGATCCATACTAGGATCTTAATACATCAATTAACCCTTTGTTTTCTCTGCAGGAAATGCATGACAACAAGACCCACAGTGGATTCCTGAGATTGGATAGTACCAAGCCCTATGTACACGGTTTTTTAAAAACATATATCTAATAGTTTCATTTATGGCAGAGCCTGACAGGCTACCCGTGTCGTATTTGACATGCCAAATACCAGTAACAATTATAGACCTCATTCCCATGATTTGATGGAATGGTTTCAGGCTCTTTATGTTCCTGGAGTGGGCAGATGCCCTAGGACTCTCTTGCATGTGACAGGATGTATTGAGATGTTACTGGTGCCTGCTCAAGCTAATGATGATTTACGGGAAGATAGTGATACAGTGATACAGTGATGTATGTATGTATATATACATACATATATATGTATAAGTTATACAAACATAAGGCAGATTTTATTTTATTTTATTTGCTTTTTTGGGGGGTCACACCTGGTGACACTCAGGGGTTACTCCTGGCTCTTCACTCAGGAATTACTTCTGGTGGTGCTCAGGGGGACCATATGGGATGCCGGAATCGAACCTGGGCCGGCTGGGCGGCTGCGTGCAAGGCAAATACCCTACCCGCTGGGCTATCGCTCCGGCCCCTAAGGCAGATTTTAAAGAGTCCAGCTAAAGATAAAGAAGATAAGCTTTTTGAGTCTCTACATTTTTAAATATATAAATAATATAATATATATTAGTGGGGAGGCTTCCAAGCAGTGCTTAGGGGTCTAAGGGCCATTTCCACTAATACTCGGCCACTGGCTTGTGGGTCAATGCTAGGCTCAAGGATGTTTTGCCGATTAAGCCCAGTAGTTCTGTGGGGACCACCAGGACCACCCCAGTAGTGCTGAGGGCCACATATAGCTGTGCTCTGGAGGCCACGTGGTGTCAGGAAAAGACAGATAGGGTTCACTCTAGGCATGCACACAAGCACTCCTAGTGAAGGGGATGTGTTGGAGTCCCTGACAGTACCGGGGAGTGGGTTCCCTTTTACCTCAAGGGCCGGCCACAGACAGACAAAACCACAGCTCAGCACAGTTCCAAAAGGCTTTTATTTATCTCCGATAATTAAACAAACTCTGCTGCTACAATCCAAGGCGATAGGATCTCCCAGGCCTGTGGTTGCTGATCAGATTTCTCTGACCATGTGCTCAGGCTGAGATCTTCACCAAAATGGATGCGTCTTCTCCAAAATGCAGGTTTTTCTCTCTCCAACCCATCCAAAGGCTTTGCAGAGACAAAAACCAGGCCTCTCCTACCAATATCTAGGTAAACACACCTAGCCCAAGTCTATATCAATGCTAATATGCCAGGGCCAAGTCCCTTTTACCCCAAGGGGTTCTTGTGCAAATCACTGTGGAGAGGGGACTGGGCAGGAATAATACTTAAAAGCATCTTAAAATATAGTACATGGGGAAATAAAATGATAATTATAGCCATGAACTTCATACAACTAGATTATTATCTCCAAATACCCACAAGGTCCTTTCTATTTTGCTCCAGAGTAGTTTTGGGTACTCTGCCCTTAGTTTAACTGAGGGCAGCAAAATGTTTGCTTGTCTGGAGGTAAACTAGCATGACTCCTTCCATGATCTTAACAGAGCTATTTCGTGAATGGAAGGTCCAATGCAGTCAGGTTGGACCTGGCTCCTGGTAAATTCTAGTTGTCCTGAGCAGGGACCTGTGGGGTTATGAGAAAAATGCCCAAACTAGCTGGCATAAAAATCATAGCAGAAATTATAATGTTATCCCAAGAGTTATTAGAATCAAACTCTCTAATCTGTTCCTGCCCCCAGTCTCCTTTTGTGTTTTTGCACAAGAGGGACCTGATTAGCCTAAGGGCCTGGCCTTAGGGCAAACATAAATGACTTTAGCAGCAAAGATCCAGAGCTCCTAGGGGCGTATCACCTAACACTCTGTATTACTGTATCACTGTCTTTCTGTTTATCATCGATTGGATCAAGCAGGCCCCAGTAACATCTCCATATGTCCCTGTCCCCAAAAAAGCATCCACACCCACCCCTGCAGCAGTTTTTTTTTTCTATCCGGTCCAGATATGCTGAACCAGAGACTTCGCAGACATGGGGCAGAGCTGCTGCTGGCTCTCCCCCGTGACCAGCCGCTCATGAGGCGCCTAGGAGGCATCGCGGGTTCTAGCCTTGGCCTGCCACCCCAGCAGAGCCTCACAACAAGCCAGATGACCCCTAACTCCATGGGGGGCGCCATCTTCCACATCCGGACTTCCCGCTCGTCACAACTCCACCCAGCAGACCAGACTATTACAGCTCGGCTGCGGCCGCTAGCAACAATAAATGCTTTATTCAGAGGTGACTACAAGAGTAAGCCACCGGCACGGCAAGCCTGGCAAGCTGCTTGTGTTGTATTTGATATGCCAAATACCAGTAACATTTATATTAGGTCATTCCCGTGGACCTAATATAATGGTTTGAGGCTCTTTATGTTCCTGGAGCAAGCAGATGCCTTTGGGTTCTACTAGCATGATACAGGACATATGGAGATATTACTGGTGCCCGCTCTAGCAAATAGATGATGAACGGGAAGATAGTGATAGATAGTGATGTCCTGTCTCATGCTAGTAGAGCCCAAGGGCACCTGCTTGCTCCAGGAACATAAAGAGCCTCAAACCATTCCATCAGGTCATGGGGATGAGGTCTAAAATTGTTAATGGTATTTGGCACATCAAATATGACCTAACACTCTAGTATCTCCCAAACCAAGCTGCAAGATTTAGCTCTGAGCTGTTACCCACCAAAAGTGATATAGTCTGAATCTAATCAAGTCAAATACTTTCTAAAATAAGCCAAATCTGTAATGGCCAATATGATTGGTGCTGGCTAAGGAAGCAGGCATGGGGATGGTGGATGGGTGAGAAATAACGGTCTCTGGTGGTGGGTGCACAATGGTGGTGGGATTGCTGTTAAACGATGAATCTTTCTAGTAACTATATTGTGAAAAACTTTGTACTTTGTAAACACGTTGTTTAAATTAATAAAAGGAAAAAATAAATAAAATAAAAAATTTCAGCATTGAGTAAAATGCAGTTTGGGATAGGGTCAAGACATTTAAATATGTACTTTTCTGGATTCCTGAGAATAATTTAGACAAAACTAAAGAGTTTGAGTAATAAATAAATAAATAAATAAATAAATAAATAAATAAATAAATAAATAAATAAATAAATAAATAAAATAAGCCGAATACTGGGCCCAAATAATAGAATAGTGGGTAGGGCTCTTGCCTTGCATGTGACCTTGGGTTCAATCTCCAACATTCCATATGGTCCTTTGAGTGCTGCAGGAGTGACCCCGGGCAAAGGACTGGGAGTAAGCCCTGAGCATCAGTCAATTAATTAACTAACCCAAATGTCAATATTCTTCAGGAGACAGTAACAGTATTTAGAGTCTCCTCAACATTTCATTCACAATAGCCATGAGCCAGCCCCAAATCATTCCACGTAAAAATGAAAATAGGGGCCCAGGGCCATAGCACAGCAGGTAGAACATTTGCCTTGCATGTGGCTGATCTGGGTTCAATCCCCACCATCCAATATGGTCCCCCCGAGTACTGCTAGGAGCAATTCCTGAGTGCAGAGTCAGGAGTAACCCCTGAACATCGCCAGGTGTGGTCCCCACCACAAGTTTTTTTTTTTTTTTAAGAATGAAAATCAGGCACCAGAGAGAGAAAGAGTTTATGGTCAATGCTCTTGCCTTGCACTCAGTCAAACTGGGTTTGATCTCTGCATCCCATATAGTCCACGATATGATCACTCCAGAATACTTTAAATTTATGGTTTAATGAGTCTCATCTCACGCCAGAAGGGGAGGGGCTTTCTGGAGGCTTCTGAAAGTGCTAGTGCTGTACCTTTATGATTCTTACAAATATGTGGTAATTTATCAAGTGATACACTTACAATATCCAAAATTGTATGCAAAAAATACAATGTCAAGAGACGAAGAAGACTGGAATAAAATGTTTGTAAAAGTCATGTCTTATAAAGGGTAGTTATTTACAACATGCAAATGCTATTGAAACTCAAGCTTTTAAAAAACTGATTATAAAATGAGCCAAACCCTTAACAGAGACCATGTCAAAGACAGTATATGGTAGATAAAAACACAGGAGAAGATACTTCCCATTCTTCACTGTTAGGGAACTGCAGATTAAGACAGCAATGATACACACACCTATCAGGGGATCACCAATCCCAGAGAGCAATGATACAGACCTCTATCAGGGGATCACCTATTCCAGATGTGAACAATGCCAAGTGCTGGCAAAGATGCAAAGCGTCAGGAGCTCACATTATTTTCTGGCAAGGATATAAGAGTGGACTACTTTGAACGTGATTCAGAGATTTCTTACAAAATTAAATATACTCTCACCAAACATCACGAGACTTAGAACTTACCAAAAGCAACTGAAAAAAACCTATGTGACACAAAAGCATGCACCCAGAATTTTGGAACAATTCATAATTTTCCTGAAAGCAGCCAGTGAATGGACTGATCATATGTGGTGTACATCACTCCTCACTAGGACCCAATAGGCTCTGAAGGCATTGGAAATCATGGGAGGAGAAAGTTTACATGTAAACTACAAAGAGAAATTAACCCAGAAAGAATTTGGATTGGATTCCAATTGTATGACAGGGGCCAGAGCATTCTAGAAAAGGTAAGAACATGGAGACAGCGAGAAAGAGCAGGAGTCAGTGGAAAGATGAGCCGAACAGGTGTTACGCAGGGACACCCAGGGTCGAAAAGCTAATCTGTGTAATATTATGATGATGGCTATATGCACTATTCTTGTGTCCACACGCTGAGTGAACTCCCATGTAACCACAAACTCTGGCTGATCATGAAGCACCAGTTTAGATTCTTCAACCATAACCCATGTGCTTCTCAGGTCCTGAATGGGGTGGCTGTGCCCACGTAGGGACAGGATAGATGGGAAAATCTCTGGGTTATTTTTCTGTTAAATTTTGCAATGAATCTAAAAACTGCTCTAAACATAAGATTTTCTATTAGAAAGAAAAAACTGCGTCATTGCTGACTTCCGCCATATACAGGACAGACAAAAACCACATGTATTCCCATCCATAAAACCTTCACAATTTCACTATCAATAAAACTTACTTAAAAGACAGAGGAGTGGGTGGAGCTACCTGTGTGAAAGAAGGCAGCATGTCTGTCTGAGAGGTTCCCAGGCTGCAGACAGCTCCAGGGCAATACCTTCCAGCCAAGGGGGTGGAGGTGCAGAGTACCCTAAGCAGTAATCTGACGATGACCCATGAACTCTTCCTAAGAAGCACAGGGGTAGCTCACATAGCAAAGCATATGCCTTGCTTGTATGGGGCCCTGGGTTTGATCCCCTAGCACTACCTAGAGTGACCCCAACTATCAGCATAGCCAAGCAAACAACTAACCAAAGAAATAGAAATGGAAGAGGTAGAAAGAGGGGCCTCAATCTAATTACTTTTGTTTATAATGAGAACAAACAGAAATTAGCTGAAAGTGTTTGGGTGGGATAGAGAGAAAGGGCGTTTTGTGCCCAGGCAGATTGCTCTGGGTCTTCAATAGCCTCTAGTTGGGGCCTTCCAGGATTGGGCAAATGGGGAGGTCTAAGTAGATGGCCTTGAACCAGAAAGAGTGGGTGTACACTGTATATCTAGCTCAGAAACACATATCAAAAGTGATGAAAATAATAACACATTTAAAGTTGGGGGTAGTTATGCAAGCACTCCCCTATGTGGTACATTTGTGCCCTGGGGGGTCTTATGAGTCTGAACAGGAAGGATGATGCAAAGCAGAAAAGAGTTGTAATAGGTGGGGAGGACTGAGGAAAGAAGCCACGGGCTTTCTGCTCTTCCATTTCTTGTAAATGCTGAAAGAGAATACAGTGGGTAAAATAACACACAGGAGAAAAACTACATGGCTTTCAAAGATAAGGCTTCCTTGAGGTGAGTCTAAAGTTTGGACATGAAGCAAGGATTTGCACCTTTCTTCTAGGCTAGAGGTGCAAATCCAAAAGTAAAATCCCCACTAACAGGAATGTGAAATTCTGCAATATTTGATAATGCCATCATTAAAAGTGCATTCTGCAGAGTGACAATGGAAATGTGAAAACAATCAGCAACTCACAGAACCGAGAAAAGTGCCTCCTACACAGAAGAGGGTTTGAAGTTTTGTATTCTGACAAGTCAAGTCATCGATAATAGGCACTTCCTATTTTTTAAAAAAATTTCTGAAGACCATTAGAGCAACATGTTAAAATAAATCTCATCTCACAAGATTAACTTTATAAGAAAAATATGTAGGTGATTTTATAACAAATACATGCATACTTGATAAATGTAATTTTCAGGGCTGGGGAGGTAATCCACATGGCAGCACACAGGTCTACCATGAGTCAGGTTCTAACCTCAATCCTCAGCTTGCATGGTCTCCCCAAGAACCACTGGTTATGGTCCTAATTGGAAAAAGAAGGTAACGGTCTAAGTTCCAGTAATCAACAAATTCATGTAAGCTTCATTCAAGACCTACATAATCTAAAGGGAAAAATAAAAACAGAATTAAAATTTTCAAAAGCTTCACCTTTCAGTGAATGAAGGGCAGAGATGAATCACTCCCAGCCTCTGCACACTGTAGGAAACCTGGATGGGCTGAAGTGGTGAGAACAGCATCTTGGGAGGGGGCTGGCTGTGGTGAGAACTGCCCGAGGAGCTTTAGACCAAGGAGATGAGACCAGCAGGACTGTAAGTAGCAGCAAGAAAGGGGCTTGCATCAGAGCAACTGGTACTGTTGTGGCAGAGGAAAGGATTCCCTAGGACCTCAGAAGAAAAGTAAGCTGAGTGGAGAGACAGCAGCGGGTCTGGGCACTTGAGCTGTATGTGGCTGACCTGGCTTTGATTCCCTGAGCACTGCCAGGAGCAATCTCTGAGCACACAGTTAGGAGCAGCCCCTGAACACTGCCAGGTGTGGCTCTCAAACTCTCTCAAAAGAAGAAAAAAGAAAAAGGAGTGTAACAAAAGACACTGTAAGGGCACTTCACAGTGAGAACCAAGAATCTCAAAGATCAGATTATTCTATTTTAGAAAGAAATGTGCATAACGTATTAAAGGGGATCCTTGGCTGATATTCAACTGTTCATGCATCGTTCTCTAATGTTTGGAACACAATTTGTCATCTGCAGATCTGTAGAACTGAGCACCAAACAGTTCATGGGCTCTTCCTGCTGCTCCTGGTCCCAGGGGGAGACTCACACATGGCAGAAACAGAACATGTGTCTGATGCTGAGCAGGGGCACCCAGGAAGGGGACAGCTGACCGAGAGCATCCCGCTGTGCCCTGCTTCATCCCTTAGGTATTTAGAGGGTGTCGAGGGAGAGACCCGCATCCAGGAGCAAGCAAACAGACCCCAAAAGACCCACAAAAGAAAGAGGTGAGGGGACATGCTGGAGAGTAACTGGAGGAAGGAGGTGTTGAAGCGTCCAGTCAAACAGAGCTGAACTCAAGGCTGACTCTGCCTTGACGGAGGATGAGACGGGCAGAGTCGAGAAGCAGCCTGGGAGCAAGGCCAGAAAAGGCTTCACTTGTTTAACAGCAGGAAGGGGCTGGAACAGCAGCTGGAACACTGGCGTGGCAAGCACGAGGCATAAGTGCAAGCCCTGGTCGTACCTGGCACCCCCACCATAAGATGCCCTGTACTGCAGGTGGCATCCGGCTGCCCCACTGCCAGAAGTGGATGTGTGCTTGGCACCTAGTCACACACACACCAGCGAGCACAGCAACTAACAACTGGAAAAAAAAGATGTGTCTGTAGGCACTGCAGCACCTGAGACCCACTGCAAATCCTCACAGATGTGCCAGAGTCACCCCTAAAAGGTAAGCACAAGAGCTGAGGGTGTGGGCATCGCCCACTGACATGTGAGCTGCAGGCTGCACCGTGGTCAGGCACGTGTGACCCTGGTTATTGCACCATCAACAAAGGGAGGGACCAAGACAGAAAGGAGACCCAGGGGCCTGAGTGATAGCACAGCAGGGAGGGCATTTGCCTTGCCCGAGGCCCACCTGGGTTTGACCTCTGGCATTCCATATGGTCTCCCTGAGAACGACAGGAGTAATTCCTGAGTGCAGAGCCAGAACTGAACCCTGAGCATTGCTGGGTACGGCCCGAAAACAAATAAAAAAAGATAGGTGACCTATCTCTAGCTACAGTTTTCAGTGCCAAAAGAATAACACGCACAGTAATGTCTCCCTCAGAAACAACTTTTGGGTCCCAGAGACTCAGAAGGATGCTACAAACAGATGAAGTGGAGGCTTGAGGCAGCCCCTGAGTAATTCAGGCAAGTTGCACCACTCACGTGCTGAAATGAACTGCTTCGCACAATTAATTCAACATAAGGAATAATATACACATGCTGCTTGCTCGAGCACAGAAGACAATCATTTGATGCTTTTATGTGCCTTTTGATGTGTTTGCAGAAAACCGGTTGTATGTAAGCCCCTGCCATCCCATGGGGTGTATTTAAATGAAATCCAATGTTCCAAGAAATACCTGTGAAGCATTTTTTCACTGGAGCACTAAGAACCCTTGTTTGTAGAAATTCTCACATTTAGTCAACTCCAACATTGACCCTGGGAGTATCTTTACAAGAACAGTGCAAAAAAGGGTGAAATAATCTGAGTCACTGAAAACAAGTCCAGCCCACAGCTTCTTCTTTAGAGTGCCTGGGCATATTTTGGTCCTAAGGTCAATCATTCTGTGACTTCCTAGGCACCCTGGCAGACATGGATACCGGGGACACTGGTGGTGACAAATGTACACTGGTATATTTCCAGTGCTTCGGGAGGGACAGGTGTTGGAACACTGCATAATTTAAATCTAACTATTAACAGTTTTGTAATTATGTATCTCACAGTAATTATATAGTGATTTTAGATAGATAAACAGATAGATACACAGACAGACAGACAGACAGATAGTTGATAGATACCTGAACCCAGGATGAGAGAGATAGTACAGGGGTTAAGGCACTTGCCTTGCATGTGGCACAGGTGTCAACCCCTAGTACCCCATATGATCTTGTGAGCCCCTCCAGGAGTGATCCTGGGCATCGGCAAGGAGTAAGCCCTGAGCATAGCCAGTTGTGGTCCAAAACCAAAACAACAACAAAACCCCAAAGACACATGTGCTATGCAGTGGAGCTCACTAGACAACAGTTTCTCTGGGGAAATCCTCCAACTTTGGTCCAAAGCAGGAAACATGGAGCTGTTCTATTGTTACACCGTAATGTGTTCCCTAAACCTAAACCTAACTGCATACAGAGATCTGTCCAGCTAGAACACCTTCCCCCATTTTCTTCCAGACCAACCCAGACCTAGGCCCCAAACCAAGTTGCATTTTACCTCAGAGCTTCTAACCCCAGCCCCAGCCCCTGCTGTAAGGGGTTAGGGTATGTGTTGATTGAGGGAAACTGACTACTTTGGACTGCCTGGTCTCCCTCAGTCAGCATAAATCCCCTCAATCACGCACAACTGGCACCATGGTATACTGGGTTATTTCCACCTCAGGTGTCTGCAAAACTGTCAGCTCCCTGAAGGAAAAGGATCACTGTTGCTTCATGCATGCAGCCAAAGCATTGTTCCCAGAGCTCTCCAGGTAATAGATGTTTGGGGAATTGAAGAAAAAAAAAACTAAATTAAGAAACTTGATCCTATTTTCCCATAGGAAGAATAATGGAATAAGCTTTTACATACTTGCTTCAAGAAATTGATTTGAAATAAATTACAGATAAAATTAAGGGGATGGAAGCAAAGAATCTATGAATATGAAAATAACTATGGTACTGGCACAATTAGGTTTGTCTTTAAACTGTGTGTAAACACAACTATCAATGATACAGTGATCACAAAATGCCTCTAAAAGGGTAACTGAGACAACCTCCTAGCTCCTTTAAGAATCTCAAAGCTTGGGGGACAGAGCGATAACACAGTGGGTAGGGCATTTGCATGGCACACGGCAGACCTAGGTTCGATCCTCGGCATCCCATATGGTCCCCCGAGCACCGCCAGGAGTGATTCCTGTGTGCAGAGCCAGGAGTAAACCCTGATGGTCTCCAGGTATGACCCCCAAAAAAAAAAAGAAAGCAAAAAATAAATAGTACCACTGAACAGGTAATTAAAAAAAAAATAAACTCAAAGCTTACACAATATGGAATGACTTGGATAAGTTAATATTCTGAAAATGAAGCTTCTGTGTCCTTATAAATGCCCTTGAAGCGAGCATTTTTTTTTCCTTCAAAAACTCTCCCCTGATGCCCTTCCCTTTGGCTTCTCATCCCCGTGCAGGAAACACCACCCAGCACTTCCGCCTCTGTCATCCTCTGGGAATCCAGCTCTTTCTGCAACCTTCCTGGGTGGCACCCTCCCACCCATGTGTTCATCTAGTCCCAATCACCTCCATTCCAGGGGCTGGAAATACCCCCAATGCCTTCTGCAGCCTTAGGACATCCTGTGGTGCCTCGCTCTGTCCTGCAAAGCCACAGGCCAGTCACAGACTCACAGGCAGGACAAGTGGGATCATGGGAGGTGACAGCAATCACACTGGGGCGGGGGCTTCCTGGGGAGACACTCACAGAGAGACTGGGAGGCCTCTCTGCCTAAGAAGGAGCCTGCAAGGATCAAAGTCTTGGGCTGGAGCGATGCCAGCCCAGGTTCGATCCCAGCATCCCACATGGTCCCCTGAGCACTGCCAGGAGTGATTCCTGAGTGCAGAGCCAGGGGAAACCCCTGAGCATGGCCGGGTATGACCCAAAAAAAGCAAAAAAAAAAAACAAAAAACCCAAGAAACAAAGTCTTGCTCAGCTGGATGATGTTGGATGATGCTTCCTGGAGACAGGCAGCTCAGCTTGTCAGAACCACCAGGGTCCTGTGAAGCTGGCCGGGCACTCCCTCTCGAAGGCATAAATCTATCAACTAATCCAAAGAGTGTCCTTCACCCTGCCTTCACCTGTGAATTCAAGGCATCGCCCCTTTCTAGAATGTCTCTCTTAAACAAACCCAGCCCACGCACATTATAAAGTACAGGATTCTGTTGCCAATCTAGCCCTGGGCCTCTGTCCCCATTCCTCACATATCACCCCCAAGAGGAAGTAAAACAATCCTCTCCACCAGGACAGCAGGGGCAGTGGCTCCCAGCAGGGTTCTCCAATGCTCTCCTCCAGATGTGCCTTCTCCTAGTTGGCAAATGAAATTGTCCCTCTCCGTCACAGCTCAGCTGGGAAGGTGGAGTTTTCCTCTACATGCCTTTGGCTCTCTTTCACCCACCACACTCTCAGGAGCTTCATGTCAAGCGATGCCAATTCTGGAATGCTCTTCCTGTGCCTACCAGTGACCACATACATACTGTGGATGTTGATTTGGGGAGGAGGTAAATAATGAAGCATGTGAAAAAAAAGAACCATTGTGTTTTGCCCTCTCAGGGGCAATGCTGCAGCAGTGGGTTATTCAAGTCTGCAAGCTTTTGGAGGCGTCCCCACCCACTGGATGACCCTGGTCCCTGAGCAGTCACTGCAAGGGACCATTTCAGCTGAGTTCCCTGAAAGGTGTAGAGCAGTGAGACTCTCACTTGTTCCTGTTCCAGAGGATGTGATCGCTCCTGGTCCGTAAGAAGATGGAAAGTTGGGAGACTAGTCACCCATACCTACAAGCTTTCATCAAAGAAACCCACAACAACCTCGAAAGAACTTCAGATTAAACTTGAGCCCCCTTTTCTCTGCAGCATATTTGGTCTTGGGAGGACTGGTGGAGCATTTTGTGTTTCCCCACTAAGTTTCAGGAGGCGCACCCAAAGGCCTTTGCTTCTTCCACCTCACTAGCTTGAACGAGAGATGGCTCAGAAAGTGGTGAGCGCAGAGGACAGACACCACTCAGAAGAGCCACTTTGCTAAATCCAATCATTCCAGAGAGAAAATACAGCTTTCAAAATGGGTTGTATTCAAATTCATTTTGATACATTCAAAATGGGTTGAATCTTAAAAAAATTCAAAGGTGGGGGCAGAGCTGGTAAACTGAGGTTTTGCCTTGCAAGAAGCCAACCAGGGTTTGATCCCTGGTACCACACATGGTACCTAAAGTTCCACCAGGAGTGATCCCTAAGCACAAAGCTAGGAGTAAGGTGTGGTCCCTCAAAAAAGTAAATTAAAAAAAAATTAAGGTGGCTTACCATAGCTATTTAAAAAAAGAAAAGACTTTAAAAAATTCAACACTGACAGCAGAAAGCTGAAAGCACAGACTTTTTTTTTTCTTTTTAGGGTAACACCTGGCAATGGCCAGGGATTACTCCTGACTCTGCACTCAGGAGTTACTCCTGGAGGCATTCCAGGGACCTATGGGATGCCAGGATTAAACCCAGGTAGGTTGTATACAAGGCAAACATCCACCCCATACTGTCACTCCCAGCCCCTAGCACAGAAGCTTTTATATTAGAGACACTGGTGAGTTGGTTACAATAACTGAACAACAGCAGCATCAAAATATTAGCTCTGAGCTTTCCAGCAGCAAATAAGAAAGGAAAATCCAGTGGCAGGTAGTTCCCACCAACAGACAAACGCTAACGCTCCTTTTCACCTCACCTGAAGAGGTTATGCTCTGTAGATACTGAAATCTAGCTAGTGTGGGGTTGTTTGGGAGGTCTCAGGTGATACTGAGGAGGAGCATCACAACCATCCATTGACTACATGAGCTTTTACCCAGTTGGGCCCAATGCCATAGCGAAAGGCAGAGGGCCAAAAACTCACTTTCATCTCTTTTTCTTTTTCAGTTTTGGATCATGCCTGGCAGTATTCAGGGGGTTACTCTTGGTTCTGCACTTAGGAATTACTTCTGGTGGTGCTCAGGGGGCCATATGGGAGGCCAGGGGTCAAACCCAGGTTGGCTGTTTGCAAGGAAAACCTATCCGTTATATTAGCACTCCAGCCCCCTTTCAATCCATCTACAAGAACACTCTGCTGGTCACTAATGATAGATAATTGAACTATCTGACACAACTCTAAATCTGACAGCCTAGAGCCCTGCAGTAAAGGAACCAGGGGAGCCCAGGATGCAATTCAATACCAAAAAGTGTTCCTGGAAAGCGAACTACAGAACAAGTCTGGTTAAAGTTTGATTTGATTCCCTGCTATGTGATTGCTTCTGGGAGTCAATTTTTGGTTGAAATAGCTTAGATTCAGCTGGGTGGAGCTTTGCCTAGGTTCAGCTTTGCCTACAGAACAAGGCTGATTAACTGATGTATCTTACTGTTAAGATGAGCAACACAGGTGTATCCTGTAAACATGAACGGGGAGTCCTGAGGGGTCTGACTCCATGGTAGAGGGCCTGTTGTACTCACATGAGACCTTGTGGTCCACCCTCAGCACCACTCCACACGCTAAGTCCCACCCCACCATTTGTGAGCCCAGATGTCTCCACAGAAAGTGAACCATCTGCAGCACGCTGCAAGCAAAGATGTGTGAACACCACAACCTACTGAGTGTGACTCCAGGTCATCACAAAAACAACAAACGGGAAAGGGGGAAAATCAAGGAAATATAAATTATTTGAATGATTTCTGGGTGTTTCAAAATACTTGTACGCCTGATCACTGCAGTTATGGGTAGCAATACCCCTAGGACGTGATGATTAAAATGGGAGTAGGCTCCTCACAGACTATATATCTTACTGCTAGGACTTCCTGTATTCATTTAGTAGCTATTGTCCCTCTCTGTCCCTCAGCTGCTACCCTGGGCAGGCCTCCATTCCCCAGGGTTCCGACATAAACAAGCACCTGGTTTAGCTCAGTACAGTCACATCTGGTTCCAACCTGATGCCGTTAAGTGCTCATGATCATTTTCAAAATTATTTCTGCTATAACCTTTATAAAAACAGATAAAGACAGGTGTTGGCAAAATGTGAAGCTATTGGAAGCCTCCTACACTACTGTTGGGGAAGGATATTTGCATTGATATTGCTATTCTGCAGTCTGGCAGTTCCCCGAAGAGTTAAACCTAGATATCACATAATCCAGCAGTCCCACATCTAGGTAGAAACCCCACAGAAATAAAAATGTATGGTTTGTCCATGAATGTTCATTATCATCACTATTCAAGCCATACTCTGGTGGAAACATTTAATTTAATTTATCTATCTATTTATTTATTTATTTATTTATTTATTTATTTATTTATTTATTTTTGCTTTTTTGGGTCCCACCCGGCGATACTCAGGGATTACTTCTGGCTCTGCACTCAGGGGGACCATTTGGGATGCCGATGATCAAACCCAGATTGGCTGCGTGCAAGGCAAATGCCCTACCCATTGTGCTATTGCTCCGCCCCAGAAATTCTTATGCTAAATGAAGGAAATCAGACACAGAAGGCTACATATTGAATCAGTTTATTTCTACGAAATATCCAGAATAGGCAAATTTATCCACACGGCAGAGCCTGGCAAGCTACCCATGTCATATTTGATATGCCAAATATCACTAACAATTATAGACCTCATTCCCATGACCTGATGGAATGGTTTGAGGCTCTTTATGTTCCTGGAGCAAGCAGGTGCCCTTGGGCTCTACTTGCATGAGACAGGACATAAGGAGATGTTACTGGTGCCCGCTCGAGCAAATCGATGATGAATTGTAAGACAGTGATACAGGCAAGTTTATAGAGACAGGAAGTAGACTTCTCTTTTCCTGGGGTGGGGATAGTGATGAGAGAAAATGGAGTCACTGCTAACACCTCTTGGATTTCAGTGGGGAGGGGGTGAATGGTTCTATAATGGATTATGTCCATAAAGTTGCACAGTTAAATCATACAGTTACACAACTCTGGGAAAGACCATCAACCAGTGTTTCAGTGAGTCCATGAACTGGTACCAGTCTATAGGTATAAAGGAGTTGAAAGTGTCTGCTATAATTCATCAAATCATACTCTATAAATCAGCAAATGGAAGTCAGGCAATATCCTAATAGTCTGATAGAAGGTAATAAATCTAATAATGAAGACTTTAATTTCAGGGGTCATTTCTATACTTCGATATTAGAGCAGTTTCTCTGATCATGTAGAACCCCCAAAACCACGAGGAGCCAAAGTGTCCTCTCCTGAGCGTGAAACTGGTTCAAGGTGCTGCTTATGCAACTGCCTTTTACCACTGATCATTGTTCCTTCTCTTTCCTTGGAAGAGCAAGAGGATGAAGTCTGAGTGGTTCCAGTGAAAATAAATAAACATAATAATAATAATTACCATCAGAAAGACTTTTAATGATCACTACACAGCACTAAATACAGGCACTCAGACCTGGTAGGAAAGGGACAGCATCATGGAAAAGTCTCAACTTCAACAAAGCATATGAAGGAGCTATTTATTTACCTTATTTGCAAAGCATCATGTATTGATGGATGAGAGAATGAAGAGGGATGAGAGGTTCCTGTAATTTCGTCTTTCAGTGGTGACAAATCAAATTTGTCCTCTATGAAAAATTACCAGAATCTACAACAACATTTCAGAAACCACGTCTCATGCATAAAGCTCTTAGAATGAAGAACAATATCTTTTGTTGACTTCAATATGAAACACAAAGGGTTTTTATTTACTTTATAGGCACCAAAAGAACAATGAAATTATAACATTTGATTTAATCTATTACATACATGATCAGCATTTGAATAAATTTTCACATTCACCAGAACTCGGGGGAAAAAGAACATTTCCTATTCTTGGGCCCAGAAATATTCTTCCTTCAATTCTCATGGAGTCTTTATTGTCCTGTTCTAATTGCCACTGATCACTCCAAAATTCTCCTTGATAGCTTTGTATGACTCACTAATCATCTTGCTTTGTTTTCTCCACCATGCTTTTATTTCAGTAAAATCTTACAGCTCTGTCTACGAAGTACATGTCTTACAGTCAACTTGATGGATTTCAAAGGGGTGATAACTGCACCCAGTCCAGTTATGCCCTGGGAGAGCCTTCAAGAATCATTTTTATTCTGGATTCACAGCAGGATCAGTGCTGGAACATTATTGAACTATAGATAACTTTGTAAATCACAGTGATTTAATCAGATAAACTTAAAAAAATAAGACTCACTATTATTCAATGCTGAGACTGAAAAAATATGAAAGCAAGTAGTTCATCTCTCTGTGAATGGACAGGAGTCTATCATGCTGAGTGAAGTCAGGGAAGAAGGAGAGGGACAGGTACAGAATGATCTCTCATACGGGGGAGATAAAGAACCACAACAAGAGGAAGTGAATAGCTAAGACAACAGCACCTGAGAGCTGATCTACAGAACTGAGCTTGCAGAGGTGTGGATGTGGGTGAGGGAGCCTGAGACAGTGTGGGGGGGGGGGAGCATGGACCCTGGCGGAGGTGTGGTGTTTGGAATACTGTTTGCATGGAACTCTCTCATGAGCAGCATGGTAAATCATTGGGCCTCAAATTTTTTAAGTCATTATTATTTAGGGGGTGCAAACCAGTGAAATATTCTTTCAGGGATATTATATCACAGGTCAAGAGAAACCCAGGAGCATTAATCCTTCTAAAATCAGTTCAGAGTGCCTAAGTAAGTGAAGTGCTCCCTAGCCCCACAACACTCCTCTAGAACCTAAAACCCTCAGGTCTCCGGGAAGAAAAGCAATTCCAGCTCATCTGGCCAATTCGGGAGGGCCTATCAGGAGTTCCTGACACCACCATGTAAGAAGTTCAGTGAAAACATAGAGAAAACAAGTGAACCTCAACGGAAAATCTCAATGAAATGCTTGAAGGTTGATTACTGTGTGAACTATAGGAAATTGATTATAGATGCACCAAATGTTTTCTGTTTTAGTAAACTGGAGGGCAGATGGGTTTTGTGGCCTCCTGGGGGGGGCGGTGACGCCCATCAACTAGTGGGTAGACGGATCTGGAAGGAGGCGGGAGCCCCATTTTGTGAGCCTGGTGGACCACCCAGGGCTGGGTGGGTAGGTGGGGGTGGGCGGTGGGAGTGGAGGGCGGGGGAGATGGTTTGGGTGTGGTCGCTGGGGGCGGGGCGGGACTAATACACTCGTTGACATAGAAAGGATTTTTAATTATTCGAAGGAGGAAGGTTTAGGGAGGGAGATGAGAAGAAAGAAGGAGGGGGCGGGGGGGAGGGAGGTGGGGACAGGTAGATGGTTTGGTGAGGGGGTAATGTGGTCTCTGTTGTGTTGGGGGAAATAAAAATAAATAAAAAAGAAATTTTCCCATAAGCACATACACAATAGTGGCTAACTTCTTAATACCACTTTTTTAGAAAGGCTTCTCCTAGGAAAATGCCTCGTTCTTTTCAGAGTAGAGAATAAACTGATGTAAACTGATTTCTCAGAAATACTTTGAATTCAAAGAGGTCTTAAAATTCTACTGTTATATTTGTAGTTTTTCAAATTAATTCTAGAAGACTCAATGACTTGGTCCTTTCCATTTCATTAGCACGATTAAGTGTAAAGGATCGACTTTACTTGGATACTCAAATAGAATTCTCTCCCCCATAGTTAACAGGATATTAAATAGCCAAAGCTGAGCTCAGATTCCCTACATGGGAGAGACCCCCACACACAGGGACCTCTGGGACTCATGACGATCATCCTGGCCGCACGGCTTTGTGCTCCCTTCTCAGCTGCTCCAGAGAAGGCTGGACACATGCTAGCAGAAAGAGCAAGTGCCTAGTTTCCTAGGAATGAGTGTGGGTTCCTCCTTTCTTTTCAAGGCAGGTGAGGGAAGAGGAGGACAGACACTCCAGTCCCTAGGCTCAACAGGGGCAACACCAAGAAAATGTCTTCCAAGAGTGGAGGGGCAGGAAAGCCCAGGAATTCTTTCTGAGCTATGAAGCGAAACTCATGCTGCCTCTGGAGAAGGCGCAGAGCAGTTCCTTGGAGAGTCAGGCTCTCCTCAGGGAGGACAGAAAGGACAGGGGTGCTGGGATCTGCCCCTCCAGGGAGAGAGAGCAAGAAGACAGTGAGCAGTGGGAGGAGCCTGCATGCCCAGTGTGTGATGGGACCAAGATTTGAGGGCCAAACATCAGAAGCAGAGGACAGTGGAGACTTGAGGCATGCTCCCCTCCACCACTACCCTGGCCCAGAAGTGGTGTGTGCTGTGTGTGTGTGTGTGTGTGTGCTGTGTGTGTGTGTGTGTGTGTGTGTGTGTGTAAGATGATACAGAGAATCACCGATTCCATATGTACCTGCCCAAGAGGAGCAGGATGGGCTTCCCCTCACCACTCAGGAAGCTAGAGGCTGGGAACCACGTGATGCCAGGATGCTGAAGTAGAAGAGAGACTAGAATGACAACAACCTGCACAGACTTCAGGACACATCCTATGGGGTATTTAGTCTTTTTTAAGGCATTAGCTTCTCTGCCTATGTTCACAGCTCAAAGAAGGGAAAACATTGTTTCAGTTACTTAGGTCTAAAGTTGCATATTCACTGTATGCTTAAATAGAGTAAGAGAAAAGTCATTTCTGTATCAGACAAACAGAAAGCACTATAGAATTAAAAAATTCAAATCCAATTCAATGAGAGTATAAATAGGAATGATAATACAATAGGGAATGTTGAAGGTATAATAACACTGCCCACACACTCAAATGTTGTCATGGCCTAATGATGCATTAGAACAGCTCCTGCGAGATTATACTTCTCTTGTGGTATGTAATATATGATCCCATTTTGCTTTTGTATATCATTTCCAGGTTTACAATGCTCCAGGGCAACAATGATTCTGAAACTATGAAAGTATATTACTGTAACAAATAATTAAATAATAATAAATGGCAAATAATTATAAATAACCAGAGATAAAAGGGCACTTGCAGGTTTCCATTATAACTTGTCTGAAAAAAAAGCCTTGGAAAGGTGATTAATGACAATTAGAGATAACCCTTTAAATTTGCAAATCCCTGGTCCCAGGTAAAAAAGACTATAAACTGAAAAAAAAAGCTCATGGGATCTGCAGAACTTTATAAACTCCAGCAATGAAAAGCCACTAGGTATTTTTATGAAACTTGTAGACAATGGGATAAAGGGTCATTAAATACAGTTGTTAACTTTGGTCTCTTTGGGGATTATTTCTCCTCCATGACTGGGATCTGGCAGTGTGACTATGGGAAATATTTAACTACACTATTTACTCTTCAATTGACATTGATCCCATGAGCCTTATGTAGGAAAGGGTATAGATGCACAAACATGGGTATAACTGTGGAATCACTAATGACACACTTGCCGGGTCCAAACTTGTCTATGCTATAACTATTCCCATCACCTACTACTTCTGGATGCAGAGAAGGGAAAGGAGTTGAATGAGTCAATCAATTGTAAATATGCCAATTAGAAACCAACAAGATGGTCTCTCAGCTCGTTACTCTTGAATTCACTAAATGACATGAAAATATGTAAAACAAGAATAAACCTTCAGCTGGGACGTGGCAAGCATGAGAAGCTGAGGCCTAGGAGTAATCTGAGGCTACAGCCAGTGTAACTCTGTAATCTGGGACATGTAGCATCTGGGCTCATACTTGATTCTCCAGGTGAGGACAACAGAGGATGTACACATGATTCATGGTGGGACAAACGTCCTGGGGGCAAAGGGAGGTGCTTATTGCTGACGGCCTCATGCTGGAACTGAAGAACTGAAATACTTCATCCTTATGGACTAGGAATATGGGTACTGCCCAATACACACTTCACTATCAATCATCACTGAAACAATTTGTTCCTCCTCCACCTCCTCCTCCTCCTCCTCCCTCCTCCCCCTTGTTGGACACACACGTCATGTCAATCATCACTGGAAATAGTTTGTTGTTCTTCCTCATGTTCTTCCTCCTCTACCTCCTCCTCCTCCTCCCTCCTCCTCTTCCTCCCTCCCCTCCCCTGGCAAACATACATACAACACTGTCAACTATCACTGGAACAATTTGTTCCTCTCCTGTTCCTCCTCCTCTTCTTTTCCTGTTCAAGAGCTGCCCCTAGCAAAAAGGACCAGTCTGACTCCCTGAGGGCATCACAGAGCTGGTTCTGAGTGCAGCAACTCAGTAGGAGAAAGAAAATCCACGATCCCTAAGGGGGACCTGGTCCCTGTGGAGAAAGGACCCCGGTGCAATCAATAGCTCTCACAGACGGAGGAAAGAAAAGCTGAAAGGACAAAGGAAAGCAAGCCCTGACAGTGACATAATTTCAATACCCTGGCAAATATTTTCGGAAACTTGACATTTTGGGGAATATACAAAAACTCAGTAACTTTATTTCAAAGAGAATGAAAATTCCAAAGAACAATGTGTGTTGTCTGGGACAGGAGTTGACGAAGTTTCTTGAAGAGCCAAGTTAGTAAGTATTTTTTACTCTGGGGGACCATATGGTCTTTTGAAACTGCCCAACTTCACCACTGTAACATGAAAGCAGCCATAGACAATACATACAGAAATGGATTTGGTCCCATTCCAACAGAACATTATTTATGGAAACATGCAGCCGGATTGATCTGGCAAGGAATCTGAGGTTTACAGATCCTTGGTCCAGAAGGTTAAATAAAATGTCTATCACAACATGGGGAAGGGAAAAAATGGACAGTAAATGGATCCAACAAATTTAAATTGCAAAACTGGTAACTCCAAAGGAGAAAGATGGAGAACAGACAATTGAATAATTAACAGGGGAAAACTAACTTTAGGAATATTTAGACCTTTGGGCTTAACCAGGCATATTCTGCTAAAATATCTGAACTACCAGAATCACTGTATATAACTGTCTGTATCACTGTCTTCCCATTCATCATCGATTTGCTCAAGCGGGCACCAATAAAGAGAAAAATTCATAAGCTTGCATTAATAAAGACTAGATTACTAGAAAGGGAAAAATGTAGGATTAAACTTTTCATGGCTGTTGACAATGATAACTACAAAATGGAAGAATGTTTTGATGATACAAGATAACTGCATGAAAGCAAATGGATTTCTCTACACTAACGCTAACCTGTAAGAAGTGAAAAGCTGGATGTGTACACCATAGCACCAATAGCTATAAAACCCACAAAGGAAACTGATATGTATGTGTGTGTATGTGTGTGTATGTATTAGGAAAATAATTCATCTTTTGTTTGCTATTTGGGTCCACACCTCTACTGTGCTCAGGGATTATTCCTGGTTCTGTGCTCAGGAATGACTCTATGAGGAACCAAGAACAGGACCAGGATTGGCCTCACTCAAGGCAAGAACCTTAACCAAAACTGTTGTTTCTGTGGCCCCTCATCAGTTTTTCAGGAAAAATGGATGCAATTATTCTTAAAGCTATATAAAAGAAAACACCAGAATTTTCAAAATTTTGCAAAATGGAAAATAGCAAAGATTTCCTCCAGCAGATATAATCATACTGCAAATTCACTGTATTTAACACACAATGTTATTGGCATGATCATTCACAAAATGAATAATCAGAATAGAGAATCCAGAAATAGGGGCCAGAGCAATAGCACAGAAGGGAGGGCATTTGCCTTGCACATGGCCAACCCAGGTTCGAACACTGGCATCCCATATGCTTATGGTCTCCTAAGACCATATGGTCTCCTAAGCACTGCCAGTAGTAATTCCTGAGTTCAGAACCAGGAATCATCCCTGAGCATCACTGAGTGTAATCACCCGCAAAGAGGGCAAAAATAAATCTTAGTATATGTTGAAACAATATGACAAAAATGTAAATGAAAGTCCTGAAGATGGTTCCCATCCCCCTACCAGGTGTGTTTGAGCCCCGGGCACCCAGTGGAACCACTCACTCCCAGGGTAAAAGGCCAGAACTTTCACCAATGGGGTCAAGGTGCACCAAGCCTCAGACCTGCTGCCAGACCACTTCCTCAGCTCCCGCAGTCACTTCCCATCCCCCCAATTAATGTGTTTGAGCCCCTGGCACCCCACGGAACCACCCAACAACATCCGCATGGACACTATTGTGTCTTCGTGAACTACTTACTATTTATCTTACCTGAGATATCAATGAGCATTCATCCCTACATTCCTTGCGACCCATTCCAAACTCTGCAAACAACCCAGGCACTTACTAACTGTACTATCTAGCCACCCAAGAACACGCATTTGCAACCTACAATAGTTGTTATGGTAAAGCAATGCAGAATTCAATCAAGCTCAGTGAGTAAAGTCACTAGCACAGATGAGCCAAGCAATAATAATGAGCTATATAACCTCACTGATAAGGAATTTCAGAACGAACTGTTAAGGATGCATAAGGAACTCAAAGAAGCAATGGAATACAAAGTCAATAAAATACAAGAAGACATGAGTGCAGAAATGAGTAAATTACAGACCAAAATACAAGCAGAAATGACAGATATTAAAAATGTGTAAGTGAAATGAAAAACACACTGGAAGGTCTCCAAAAGCAGAGCAACAACTGCTGAAGAAAGAATTAGTGATCTCGAAGGAGGTCCAAGGATTCCCTAGACAAGAGCAGAAGGTAGAAAAAAGACTCACAATTAATGAACAGACTACAAGAGATAATCGGGATAAAGCCAAAAAGGAACAACATACGGATCATTGGGGTTCCAGAGGGCAATAAGAAAACCCTGATGAAGAAGAAATAGTCAAAGTCATCACTGCTGGGAAGTTCCCCAAAATGAGAAACGCATGCTCCCAGATTCAGGAGGCCCGTAGGATACCAGCTAAAAAAACCCCAATAAGAATACTCCAAGACACATTCTAATTAGAATGACAAAAACTATAGAGAGAGAATACTGAAAGCAGCAAGATCAAAGAAGGAAATCACATATAAAGGAGCATCCCTAAGATTTACAGAAGACTTCTCAGATGAAACACTCTGAGCCCGGACAAAATGGTGGGATATTGTGAAAAGGTTCGATGAACTTCAGGCCTCACCAAGTATTCTTTACCTGACTAACTCACGTTTAGATGTGAATGAAAGATACACATCTTCATGGATCAACAACAACTCAGGAACTTCATAGACTCAAAACCAAGTTTAAAAAAAGGACTGAAGGGTTTACTGTAAAATAAGACAGAACACAAAAAGCACAAGAAGTTTAAACAGAACGATGGTACAAAAATCCAATGACAATAATCTCTCTCAATGTTAACGGTCTAAATGCATCAATTAAGAGGCACAGAGAGGCAAAATGGATTAAAATATTGAATCCAACATTCTGTTGCCTACAAGAAACACATCTGAATAATTAGAGCAAACACTGACTCAAAGTCAAAAGCTGGAAGACCATTCTCCATGCATGCAAACAACTCCTCCAAAAGGGTGTGTGTGGCCATTCTAGTATCTGACAATATAGACTTCAGGCTAAAAAAGGATAGAAGGGACAATGAAGACCATTTCTTAATAATTAAAGGGTATTTATATCAGGAAGAAGTTACATTACTAAACATATATGCACCCAATGAGGGGCCAGCAAAATACTTAAAACAACTGCTAATGGACCTCAAAGAAGACATTAACAGTAGCACAATAATAGTTGGAAACGTCAACACTGCTTTGTCAACTATGGATAGATCAACAAGACTGAAACTCACCAGGAAATACTGCCCTGAAGGAAGAAATGGAAGAAAGAGAGCTGGTTGATATATACAAGGCTTTTCATTCCAAAAAAAGCTGAATACACAATTTTCTCCAGTGCATATGGAACATTCTCCAAGATAGACCACATGCTGAGCCACAAAGCATACCTCAATAAAATAAAAAGATAGAAATTGTGTCAACTATCTTTTCAGACCATAATGCACTGAAAATAGAAGTTGACCATACACAGAAGCAGGGGGTAAAACCAAACACCTGGAAACTGAACAGCTCACTGCTGAACAACCAATGGGTCATAGAAGAAATCAAACAGGAAATCCAAAGATTCCTGGAAACAAATGAAAATGAAGACACCAACTATCAGAACTTGTGGGTCAAAGAGAAAGCAGTGTTAAGAGGAAAGTTCATAGCTCTGCAAGCATTCATCAGGAAAGCGAAAGGGCCCACATAAATAACCTGACTTCACAGCTCAAAATATTAGAAAAAGAACAACAAAAAGGACCCCAACCCAGGCAGAAAGAGAAGGAAATAATAAAACTTAGAGAGGAAATCAATGAACTGGAAACCCAAAAAGCAATTCAAAAGATTAACGAAACCAAGAGCTCGTTCTTTTGGGGGGAAAAAAACAACAAAACAAGATTGACAAACCACTTGGCAAGATTTGTAAGGACAGGGAAAGAGAGAACCCAAATAAACAGAATCAGAAATGAAAATGGGGACATCACAACAGAAACCACAGAAATACAAAAGATCATCAGAGATTACTTTGAGAGTCTGTATGCCATGAAACATGAGAATCTAGAAGAAATGGATAAATTCCTGAACTCCTATAACCTCCCACGGCTGAAACAAGAAGACCTGCAATATCTGAATAAGCCTATCACCATCGAGGAAATTGAAACAGTAATTAAAAGTCTGCCCAAAGCACAAAAGTCCAGGTCCAATGGATTCACTAGTGAATTCTACCAAACCTTTAAGGAGGACCTACTACCAGTCCTTTTCAAGCTCTTCCAGGAAATAGAAGAAACAGAAACACTCCCAAACAGTGTCTACGAGGCACATATCACCCTGATACCCAAAGCAGGGAGAGACAACACAAAGAAAGAAATTTACAGACCAATCTCCCTGATGAACACATATGCTAAGATCTTCAACAAAATACTAGCAAACTGAATCTAAAGACTCATCAAGAAGATTATACATCATGACCAAGTAGGATTCATCCCAGGAATGCAAGGACGGTTCAACATTCGCAAGTCAATCAACATAATACATCATATCAATAAGAGAAAAAAATAAAAACCATATGATAATATCAATAGACGCAGAGAAAGAATTTGACAAGATCCAACACCCGTTCATGATTAAAACCCTCCAGAAAATGGGAACTGAAGGAACCTTCCCTCAATATAGTCAAAGCCATCTGCCAAAAGCCCACAGCAAGTCTCATTCTCAATGGGGAAAAATTGAAAGCCTTCCTCCTACGATCAGGGACAAGACAAGGTTGCCCACTCTCACCTCTTTTATTCAATATAGTACTGAAGTACTTTGGCATAGCAATCAGAGAAGAAAATGACATTAAGGACATCCAGATAGACAAGGAAGAAGTCAAGCTATCATTATTTGCAGATGACATGATATTATACCTAGGGAACCCTAAACTCTCAACAAAAAAAAACTCCTAGAAACAATAGATATTTATAGTAGAGTGGCAGGGTACAAAATCAATACCCAAAAGTCAGTGGTTTTCCTATATAAATAACAAAAGAGAAGAAAAGGACATTAAGAAAAATGATTCCATTCACAATTGTGCCACAGAAAAATCAAATACCTAGGAATCAACTTAACCAAGTGTGTAAAGGACCTGTACAAAGAAAACTATAAGACACTGCTGCAAGAAATAAAAGAGGACACGAGGAAATGGAAACACATTCCCTCCCTGCTCACGGATGGGGGAGAATTAACATTATCTAAATGGTAATATTCCCTAGGGCTTTGTACAGATTCAATGCAGTCCCTATAAGGATACCCATGACATTCTTCAAAAAAATTGACCAAACACTCCTGAAATTCATATGGAATAATAAACCCCCATGGATAGCTAACACAATCCTTGGGAAAAAGAAGATGGGAGCCATCACCTTTCCCAACTTCAAACTGTACTACAAGGTAGTAGTAATTAAAACAGCATGGTATTGGAATAAAAACAGACCTGTGGACCTAAGGAATAGAATTGAGTATCCTGACACCCATCCTCAGCACATGATCATTTAATCTTCATCAAAGGTGCAAAAGAGTCCAAATGGAGCAAGGATAGACTCTTCAACAAGTGGTGCTGGGAAAACTGGGAAGTTACATGTAAAAAAATGAATTTGGACCTCTGTCTAACACCATGCACAAAAATAAGATCAAAATGGATTAAAGATCTCAATATCATACCAGAATCCTTAAAGTACGTCGAAGAAAATATAGGAAAAACCCTCCACAACATTGAAGCTAAAGGTATCTTCAAAGGTGAAACACCACTAATAAAGCAACTAGAAGCAAAGATAAACATATGGGACTACATGAAACTAAAAAGCTTCTGCACCTCAAAAGACACAAAGACAGTCCATAGAATGGGAAAGAATATTCACCAAATACCCATCTGATAAGGATATCCAGGATATATCAGGAACTGGTAGAACTTTACAAGAAGAAAACAGTCAAGCCCATCAAAAAAATGGGGAGAAGAAATGAACAGAAACATTCGACAAGGAGAAATTTGAATAGCCAAAATACATATGAAAAATTGCTCATCATCACTAATCATCATAGAGATGCAAATCAAAAGAACAATGAGAAATCATCTCACAACACCACAGAGACTGGGCATATCCAAAAGAGCAAGAACAACAAGTGCTGGCGTGGATGTGGGGGGGGAAAAGGGGACTCTCATCCATTGTTGGTGGGAATATAGACTGGTGCAGCCTTTTTAGAAAACAATATGAACATTCCTCCAAAGACTAGACATTGAGCTCCCGTTTGACCCAGCCATACCACTTCTGGGAATATACCCTGGGAAGCCAAAAACACACAGCGGAAACACCATCTGCACTTTTTGTTCATGGCACACTATTCACAATAGCCAGAATCTGGGAACAACCAGAGTGCCCAAGAACTGATGACTAGATAAAGAAACTTTGGTACATCTATAAATGGAATAATATGCAGCTGTTAGGAAAAT